>JAARMF010003660.1:0-18735 GCA_022844705.1 Toxascaris leonina
GTATTTCAAATTCAGCGTAGTGCTTCTTTTGGTACAGTTTCAGCTTACTGTAGTGTATGATCGCGTGGCCACAATATGAAAGCGCGCTCAGTGCGCACGATATATATTTTTCAAGAAAGCGTTCACTGCAGAACAGTGTTTGATTTTGCACCTGAAGTAGTATAAAGAAGGGCAGAGTTTGGAAACTCAGAACTTCTGCAGAGTTGGGTCTGGAAACTTGCGTAGAAAATTAGAAAGTGGAACGTGATAACGGTTGACTCTGAAGGTCGGTGGGCTAGCTGCAGTCCTGTGAACTGTCCTCCGAGAGCGTACATGTGTTAATTGGAAGTTTGATTGAGGCGTTGAGGAAGGTTCTGCTGTCATCTTCTGTCTTCCGCAACGCACTTGTATTTCCACGCACATTGCTAAGCCAGAGGTACATTCAACATCTTTTATAGAACACTGCAGGGGATATATTTTTGCTATTGCGGAATGGATGTCGTTAGTTGTCAGAAATAACATCTCTGAATTTGCCTGCTGGTGTGCAAATGAAACAACATTATTNTACATTCAACATCTTTTATAGAACACTGCAGGGGATATATTTTTGCTATTGCGGAATGGATGTCGTTAGTTGTCAGAAATAACATCTCTGAATTTGCCTGCTGGTGTGCAAATGAAACAACATTATTGTCATCACATTGAAGTGAATCTGTGCAAGTTTTTATTAATGCGGTGATTATTTCTCTTGGGAAGTGTGCATTATAGAATTCGAGGATCCCCTTATGGAAGAGGATTACTTGAACTCCTCACTTTGCGTTCCTCTCACTGTGTTTAGAAGGTAATTGTTTTGAGTAGATAGAAGACGAGTCGAACTTTAGTGGTCAGTACAATATTCGAGTGCCATTATTGAGAAGAGTCGTCTCAGTGTTTATATCAGACAGACGTGTTTCATCACTCGCTACAAGTAACTTAACATCTCACCTTTTGTAATGCCCAGGTAATAAAGTCGATGTTTCCGATATTCCAAATTACAATCAGGTCGGTAGTGGAACAAACTTGGAATGCAATCTCAGTTTCAGGTATTTCGTTCTTTTTCGCGATGGCGCTTTATTCGGTTTCAAAGCAAAACCGGATCCGAGTCAGCCTTATCCAGAGCCGCTTAACGATTTCACCGTTAAGGATGTTCAGGTGACCCAGTAGTTTTTGCTTTTGACTTTTCATATAGAAGAACTTCAGCGATTTATAAAAAGCTCCAAGGGCGCTTCAACAGTGGCACCTTATAATGCTTCTTCGCTACAGTGCACCAAAAAATTGACAGATGGGGTTTTTTAGTTGACTGTTGGTTAAACGACTCATTTATTGCGTACTGCGGAATAAAAGAATCGTCAGAGAAAGGTTTCAAAACAAAGTATGCATAAGTACATGCAACGCAGAACGTACGCACAGTACAAAGTGACGAGAATGTAGGGGACTGTGTTGACGATGCTAAAGAAAGATATGGGAGAAGAAAAGAGCTGAAAAAGGGCAAACTAGTGAGCAACCAGTCATCATCTACCCGTTAGAGAAAGGATGCTCCCAACTAATTGAGGCTGCGTTCGAGTATGGCATTTCCCATAGCCACAGCATGTCGAGGAAGAGCATTTCAGAAATTGGGAACTCGATGAGTGATCGAGTTTTAAATCAGCATGCCAAGTCGGTATTTGCGACGTTGCTCGCGACGATCACATTTGATGTGAAAGTAAGTAAGATGCTATGGACGACTTAGGTGGCTAAAACGATATGACTTTATACAGCGTTTACTATCAAACAGTCTGCAACGCTCGGGGTTGCCAGTGGAGGAGCGTTGGGAAAGGAAGCGAGGTCACGTTTCTTGTAGGCAATTCTGGCAAGCCATATTTTCCAGTTTTGCAAAGTCCAGTCGAGGATGTCAGGTTTTTGGTGCGTGTCCGAGAATAGATGGTGTATAGGCTTTGAATGAAATAATGTTTACCGAGATATCGTTGCATTTGAAGGAACGAGGTTTATGATAAGCACTGCACGAGCTTACTTACTTGATGGAAGTAATGATCGTCCCATTCGTTCTAATATGCTTGACGAAAAAACGGCTGAAAAGGGAAAGTGCTATTTTCGGGAACACAGTTCATGCCATCGTGCAAGGTGGAAACGCTATCGGTGTTTTCGCGATAATCAACGTACAGTTTTACACCTTCGGTGTGTAAACGAATGTTGACAGCTGGCGACAAACAAAGAATTAAGTCATCAATATGCGACAAAAAAAGAAATGTCCAAGGACGCTGTCCTGCGGCACCCCTTTGTCAACTTCAGCATTCCAACCAGCTCTTTCTCCTAAATTCTAAAGAAGCACGAAGTGGTGGATGTCTCGATTATTAAGTTTCATCTTTGAAACGCTAATATTAAAGGATAAAACCCACTCAGAATTGCTGCTGTGCCCCTCACAATTTTTTTTCTCACACATGATATTTCTCACTTGTGCCAATGCTTATGTCTGCGTCGTGCAGTGGCATCACAACGTTATGTGGTTCCCTTTATTCGGACTTCCATCGTCGATTTTAAGATTATCACACGAACTCTGCAGTGCTTGTATCTGATTGTAGGGACAGAATTATTCTCCGATGAAGTAATAAAATAGTTTTTTTATATATGAGAGGCTGGTGCTTCCTGATCAAAAAATAAATAAACAAACATCGATGGAGTAACAGCCAGTCTGTCGAGTTACAAAGGTGACGGCTGTGTGCTTGAGCTGGCTGATAAAAACAGGAAGCTGCAGAGAGTTGTGGAGCTAGTTTTGTGAGATTGAAGCAAACGCATGGCATCCCAGGCTATTTTGCCTACGAGCAATCGCGAAGATTCTATGAGCGCTGAGTTTCCGCTGCCTCCAGACGAAGTCATGGCGTGTGAGTTAAACACATGGAACTCATTACTGCTCTTCTAATCTCAGTTTTCACCGAAACGCAATCCTAACTTTGCCAAGTTCATATGCGGGAACGGGAGAGTTGCACTTTGTGGACTCATTGCGGTTATTCGAGTTGATGAACATCACATTCGGTTTTCACGAAAAACTTGTATTGCGGGGAGCAGTAATGGCAATTTGAACGTCGCGATGAACAACGTTGAGATGGAATTTATTAACGTTAACACAAACTGCAGGACTAGATCTGTAATAGGAATTTAACTATCGACTAGTGAAGAGTGGGAAGATGACGGTGAGCAACTCGTTCTGCTAGTGCAAGTCATGCGAAAGCATCATCGATGGCTTCAAACTGCAGCACGGCTTGTTGGAATTGAATGGCTGAAACGTAAGACGTGGAGGTAGGAGTGAACCAGGGCTCACTGTGAGATCAAAGAGTACAGAGGAGAAGTAAGTGCTTGTCGGCGTGAGAGTTCACTGCTTAGCACATGAATGGGAACATTTCCAAAGCTGCGACAGCCGGTTTTTGATATTGTCGTTGTCGTCGTGGAATGCACCTTTGACCAGCGTGCTTAGATATCATGCCACTGGAAATAGTATTAATAGGATTTTACTGTATCACCATGTGGAATCCTTTAGTTCTTATGGTTTCCATTTACTGCTGTTGAATTATTACAGCGGAAGTAACTTGTCATGACAAACGTGAAATACTGTGCGGTGGTTTGAGGGAAGAGATTATCGTCTGTAAGGTTGTGTGAACGAAGCCGCTTAATCTTTTGAACCTTGAGTAACTTTTATCTTATTCTAATCTCGATATATGAGTGTGTAACGTTTACTTGAATCTTCGAGGAATGGCGAAAGATCGTTATAGAGAAAGTCATCTCCTCTAATGTTCCAGAGAGGAAATTATTCAACATTCAGTGGTCCAGGATGTTCAGAGCTCTTCTTTTAAAGGAATGAGAAAAGGCGAAGAATTTATCGGACATGTCATTCTCTGGCTATAAATTTTTGCAGAAACAGTTGCATTAGGTTTTTGAGATGATGCAGTCAATCATATGACAGTTGGTTGTGTGTGCGAGCTTGTTGTCCGTTTTTATGTGAGCGTGTGAGAGGGCGAGAGGGAAACGAAGCATACCTACACATATATTTCTTCAAATAAGTGCATCCTTTGAGCAGTTCATTATGAAAACATGTTTGCGCATAGTTCTTACCACAACAACACGGTTGCTGCTCTCGAAGTCAATGTAGGTGTAAGAATGGTGCCGTTGTCGTGACAACAAAATCGTCAGCGATCAACTCTTGCACTCCTCATGCATGCATTGCTTAGGGAGCCTAAAATGATTTTGCCAGATGCCTTTCGATGTCTATCTCATCCATAAGTGAAGAAGAAATTCTTTATTTGGGGTGGAGTTGGTTTATAGAAGAGCGTTGGTATAACGAAGAGTTCAGGTTTTTGGACGAGATTCATTGTGGATATGAAGGTGAAATGCTCGTTTAGTCGTTTCATTTATCGTTTAAAATTCGGCACATTTTCATTGTGTTGCAGTCCGAAAGAGGTTCGAACTTGATGAACTTCTTATTCGTTACATTTCAGTGCTCCCGCAACTAGGCAGCTGATGATTGCTCTCTCAGAAGGTTTGGAAACGAGCAAATGCATAAACGGCTTATTGAAAAGAAACGAGTTAAATAGTTGAGATCATTTCTTGTTAAAAGTAGTGATTGGAAACACCGCAGGCTGATTACAGTCGTTTTTGAGCTTTTGTAGCCTTCATTAAGCAAGGCTGATGTAAAGAGTATCGCATATCTCTTAAGGATTTCAAAAGCTTTTAGCAATTATTTTTGTCGAGACATGATCGTCATGCCCAACACGCTTTCATGCAGGGATGCAAGAGAGACTGAACGATGCCCCCTCCCACGCTGCCACAGTTTTTTCTTCGACGTTTTAGTTGGGGTGCGAGAAGGGAGGAGGGGGAACGGGAACGCATTTTAGCGAGTCCGTAGTTCACCTCTCTTATTTGGCATTCTAATGCACTGTTACTCTTTTGCCTTAGTAACCCCCCTTGCCACCCTTCCCCCTCTCCTCTCTTCTCCCCTCTACATCCATCGAATTTTTGAAAAGTGTTCGAAGAACGAATACCCATTAACCACTCTTATGTGGAGAAATATAAGTTGAGAAAGAGCGTTTCTTTAGCGAATTACATTGCAAGCAGTTACGAAAATGAGCAAACAAAGGTTCTGCCGAGAAGAGCATCAACTATGCAATATGCCTGACCATTCTGTTTGCCATCTAGCTGTGACACTTTTGATTTCATGCCAAGGTGATGCAATATGATGCAACGGATGTAAAGACAAACACACTATTTAACCAAACAAAATTCGATGGGCAACGGGGTTTTAATGGAAATTTATTGATAAGCGCTAAGATGGCCAACACAAAAACCCAATGGATCAAGTGGATAATCTTTGTGTTTCAATAATGCATCGCACTCTTAGGCATTATTTCAAGAAACCAGGTCTAATGCATATAGGGCCATTTTCCTTACTTAAGTGGATTCGGTAATTGGCAGAGGTTAATCGCAACGAAATATTCGCTGACGGTTCAAATTACCGTTTTTCTTTTTATTGTTCATTTTCTGCGGCATTCTGTTGAAGGAATAGATGACCGTTTCTCGGTGAATTTATCAAAGAATATAACGAGTGTATTGAATAAAGCACTTTCAATAAATCAGTGGAAATGTGTTGACACCGAAATTTTCAAATTCTGATCTATCAAAGTGGGCATGTTTGAGAAGGAAATTTATGACGAGCGGTATTTTCGTAGAGTTTCGAATTAAATTTATTCGAGTCATAAATGAAGAGGATTATCTTTTATAAGGCTAAGCAGAGCGATGCTTCTGCGGTAGCGACACTGAGACGATAAGGCATTATGCCATCTAGAACTTTAGGAAACGAACGTATGTTGCAAGTGGACTTATAAAGGGGAAAACTAATGCATTTCACAAAATTTCGGGTTGGAACGCCTTTTCAGACAAACAATTCTCGACTTCTGCATCGTTTACAGCATGAAGAGGACTCTTTGTCATAAAGGACTACAGGTCGTTGAGCTGAGGGACGAATATTACGTAATTCACTGCCTATATTTGAAGCTCATGCAAACTTATGCAAAAGAGGTGAAATTCTGCAGAGGGATTATTCAGAGGGGAATTCTGCTGCGAACTTGCAACTGAGAAGAATTCACAGTCGTTTTTCCATAACGGGCAGAACAACTTTGTGTGTTTTTTCTTCATCGCAAACGAGAAAGAACAAATTGAGAAAGAAATAGCTCTAAACCATCGTTGCTGATAAAAGAATTGAATATTATTAGTTGTGGTGTAAAAGAAATATGAGTGTGGGAAAATGCGTTTGAAATAGACGGCTTTCATCATTCGGCCAACAATGTAATAGAAAATCCAACGGAGGTGATCTCTTACAGGAAATGGTGTTGTTTCTTTAATATCTCAAGTAACTACTCCTTCCTTTTCAGTCACTCGTCTCTCCTTCCCTATTGGAGTTGAAGGCTTATCCCTCTAAGTTTTTAGAAGAAAAAATAGACTCCTATTAACTCAGTCTCCCCTATCTTTCCCTAAAAGGCGGTGCTCAGAAAGTGGGTTATCTTCACATATTGGAAATGCTGTATACTTATGCCGTATTCTGCAACAATTTCAGGTTCGTCCAGCTTTCCTCATTCATTGGTCAGTGGAGTTGTCTTGAGTTCAGTGGCACATTTTCGGGCTCGAGAAGTTTTGCTCGAGGCTTTGAAGTTTCTTGCAAGTCCAAATACAAATGATATTTCAGCTGATGAAAGTCGATCGACCAAAGCCGAATACGTTTCTGGTACGTGGTCTTCAATGGACCACAATTATCGAACGAATGTTCAACGCGGATTCTGCTGAATCAAGAGAAGCGTGGATTAATGCAATTAAGGTGGGCTATATACATCATTGACACAGCTTTTGAGAGAAGGCAATGGGATGTGTGCCTAATGGATCTGACCGATATTAGCTGGTGTAAAAATCTTGCTCTATGGCCAGCTGACAATTTTAAATATGTTTCTGGATGGATCGTCTGTAGATATTGTAATCAGCAGCAGTATTCTGCGCGGTAGTGGTCGCTATTTAGTAGCGTACTGATGCCTCGTGAGTGTCTCATTGCTAAGCTGTGCGGAAGAAAACTGTCATTTAGTAACAGCCATCGTGTGCAAGCAAAGCATATAAGCCTCTGCACAAAGGTGCTTTGGTCGATTTGCGTGTGGACATCGTCGTCCAGTGGCGCTTTTATCACTCTATCTGCAGGAATAGTCAGGAACACTCACACAGAACATCATTATGTTGCATCGACTTCTAGTGGTGAGTATAATACTAGGAAAGTCACTTAGCAGTTAAAACAAGAGAATATACTCGAAGAAAACTTTCTTTTCTTGCGCTTTATCTGTTTAATTTGTTCCGCAATTCTTCATCGCGCAGTGGACAACGGGTTGGCCTCCCATGACTTCGAGGGTTTCACTCATGAAAGCTAGATTTGCAAACGAGCTTGTAGTTTGACCTTGTCCGTATGCGTGCAGGTCCACAATCTCCTTTCATCGTCTCTCTCGCCCCACCCCATCCCACTCCTTTCTCTTTCCCTTCTGACTACGGTTCTAGCCGCAGATGCCTCCCTTTCATGTGTAGTTTTGGGTTATGGCGTTTTATCGCTTCCAAGTGAGTGCAGGAATGAGGAATTTCCGAGTATGATCTTAATCACAAATTTCTTGAATGTGCATGAAAAACAGTGAATCTACACAAGATAATGATCGTATCGTTAACACTAATTTAGTCAGCAGGAAGTGCAGCTGACCTTTATGCCCTTTTGCCAGTGTGCTTCACACATGTCGACGTTTATGCTTGTTATGTCTGTATCTCCGGTTATTTCAATTTCCTTTCACTGTAGATGTAATCGCGAAATATTTGGGACCTAGTATACTCTTACGAGATCTCTCGCATTGATTTGAACGAACTCTAGGTGTGTAAAGGCGCTATAGAGTTTTAATGCAGTTAAAGTTTGTGCACGCAGAGAAGGGCGAATGTTTTTTTTTCAAATTTATGCAGGTGATCAGACTAGCTAGAGTGTGAAGGGATTCTTTCACTTATTTTGTTTTTTGTTGGTCTCTCTTGAACTGACTGCCAAGTAAACCGAATAGAAAAACTCATGTTGTGCCAGCTCATCTGATACGTTCTTGTATCTTCTGATATTTCTTTGCTTAGGAGTGCATAAGGTGCTCGGTTGTTCTTATTCACGATACAAGCTTTATGTTGGTAGTTATATTAGGTTGATCTTGGCAGTCTTCCATAATGGTGGTCTCTCAAGAAGGAGCATTCTGGCGGCTGATTCTCCGCCAGTGCTGTTTCCTCCACACTCCCATCCTTCCATGAGTGGGACTGAATCTGTCGTACTTTTGCTTGCCTCGTTTGACGCCATTTAGGTGTGGTGGGAAAGCTATTTTCGACCACTGCGAATCGGGAACAGTAATGACAAGAAAACGAGATAGAGGTGGATGTGGAAAACACGGGAACGGTCTGAAAAGAAGGCTTGTTGAGAATCTAATTGACAGGAGGAGGAGGCGGTAGAAAAGAGGGGGGGGGGGGGGCGGGGAGAGTGTCATGTCTTATAATACTTGTGGCTTTTGCAAAAAAGCTTCATTTTCAGGGTGTATCGGACTCTATAAAAGAGACCGAGTCTCAAATGGATACCGAAATGACCGATGTGGGTGATGGAGCATTGACAGGTGGTGCAAACGCAATGAGTGTTTCGCATGGACATTTATACGGTATGCATGGTACTGGGATGAATCTTGGTGGGAACGATGAGATGATGAGTATGGCCGATGCAGCCGAAGCAGCGAGACGCGATAAAATTGTAGGTGTTTTTGCTGTGATATCAGCAATACATTGGCTTTATCGATGTCCTCTCCATTCGCTAGTTATCACCTTACAGCACTAAGTATGTTCGCTGGCAGAGGGCATTGCAAATTAATTATAGTAATGCGTTGATATGTTTATCTTAGTTCATTAACAATTCCTATACATGCTCTTCGTTAATTATATGTTTATACAACAACTCGTCCCAGTTAATACAAGCTCTTGTATGACTGTTGGCGTTATATGTTCACCAGGCGTGTTGCATTATGTGCACACTGGAACTGATGGGATACACTCGCCAACACATACGTTCATAGTGGCTTAGTGGTGAAGCGTTTTTTGGGCAACTAAAAGATCGAAGGTTCATGTCAATATGCGAATAATGTTTTTATTGCTTATGAACCAATGATTGTTGCATAGTTTGTGCTATTCAAGATTAGTTGTATTTCATGCTAATTTAAGGTGATTTGCTACATTCAGTAAAAACATTTCGCGAGACAGGCAATCTAACAGTTGCCTTATTTGTCATGGGAGCGGCCACATACAGCAGATTTCCTTGCTCCCGGCAACTAGATAGGCTCAAGCAGAGATATCGCCATGAAGCGCTTAATGCGCACCTCTGCAAGAAGCTCAAGCCATTCGGAATCAGGCGGGAAAAGTTTCGAGCATATAACTTACACCAGTGATAGGCAGTTGCGCTCCCCCATTCATTTACGGACACGCCTACGGATAGCAGTTAGATCACCTCACCTTTTCACATGCCTCTGTTTCATTCTGACTTCCTCACACGCCCCGGATGAATTCTCTAGTGCATCGACTCGCTCTCGGAACAATCCATATGTTCAGTATTTCAATGGTTTTCTGAATTATGTGCGCAACTGTGCTCTTCCAGTGATCGCAGCTATTTCCCCAATCAATGCAGATTAGCGGCAGTCGATATCCTCGCGAACATTTTGAGGATCCCATTGCTATCTATCATTCGTACTCCTCCCCATTGTCAACTTTAAGATATGTCTGATCTGTTGAACGACATGGAGACGGAATGAAGAGTCTTCGGGGGAAAGAGGTGGTTAAGGTCAGAGTCATCACCTTTGAGTTCACAGATGTCATAAGATACGTTGTGCGGATTCTTCTCAGATGCTTTGAATATTTATTTGGGTTGATGCACATTTATGGTGTTGAATGAAGAGATTAATGCGCAGCGTCATTCACTGACTATGTCGGTGCACATTAACGTGCATCGTGATGCGATCGTTACATCGATATTCTGCGTTTTCATATTGATTCAGCATGCATATATTCTTGGTGATGATGTCGCATTCGAGACGGGGTTTTTGAGATTCTTCGAGACATTTTCTTGGCGGAAAGGCATACCACTTCTCTTTTTTCTTGTGTAGAATTTTGAAGCGCTGTGTAGAAATTTCTTCAGGATTTGGATTTTTTTTTTCTCTTTGATGAGGCACGATTCATTACAAAAGCAATATGAGATTGCCTTTTGATGCGGGTGTCTTGAAGGTTGGTACATCGACCTTCACTCAACACCATTCCACCGAATGGTGTTGAGTGAAGGTCGATGCAACGAAACAACAATATCATTCCGCAGTGTAAAAATATATTTTCGTGGAAGAACGAAGTATTGCTGAACAGAAAAGAAATCAAAAATTATTCTCAAATTATTCAAATTCATATGCACCGAGCAAGCAGTGATAAATTGGAAGCCTCAATTTTCAAGAAAAATTTTGACAAATTTCCAGCCTAAACTATTCGAGGAAAAGGAGGGCTTACTTAAAGTTCAGCCGATCGGTCCAAATTTTTAAAATTTTCCACAGCAGTGGAGCAAATGCGCTCTTCACAAGGTTAGCGAGTAGGCATGACTGTTGTTATGTATTTCCAACCTCTTCATATGACCAACTGCTGCTTTGTTGTTTTGCGTTAATGTTTCATTTTGTGGTGAACAAACGGTTGAATTCACTTGATAGGTGTTTGTATGCACATGTGAGGATATGAATCGTTTAGTTAACGGAATATTTGCAGACACTGGATGATTTTGAATTCCTAAAGGTGCTTGGGAAAGGGACATTCGGTAAGGTGATTCTGTGCAAGGAGAAAAGAACACGCAAACTCTACGCTATCAAAATACTCAAAAAGGAAGTTATCATTCAGAAGGTAATACTTTACTTCACTTCTTTCCAATTGTTTGGTAAGTCATTTTCAACTACAGGGAAGAGGGAGTTGGGGAAGGGAAGTAATGATGTTAGAATGCATCTAACGCCTCTTTCTATCAAGCACTGATGTGCAAACGGCAGACGAATACAGTTGCTGCAGTAGTAATGAAAAATGAATAGGCGATTGTTTGTTTGAAAGTTGATAGCAGTGGAAAACGAGGAGGAAGGGGGAAGGGGGATTCGCCAATTTTGCAATTGATTTATCAAATTTCAGGATGAAGTTGCACATACATTAACTGAGAACCGTGTACTACAAAGATGTAAGCATCCATTCTTGACGGTCAGTTCAATTTCGGTTTTTTATTTTTGTATATATTTATATAACAGCCAAATCATCGTTTTGTCATTGTTAACAATCGCTGTGTTAACTGCTGTGTATCTTTGTTGTAGCGAAAGAAGTTGTCGCCCCTCTTACATAACTTCGGAAGGGAGAAGAAAATATATTGAGAGAGAAAAATGAAGTCATCATTTCTTGATGGGAAATTATCTACTGATCGAGATTTACCTGTGAGGTTTCATTCAGCAAATAGAGCATTTTAGCGTCCAATATGGCTACGAGAGCTATTTCCCCCTGTGGCCATCTTCGACTGACAGCATTCATTTTCATATGTTCGCTTGAATTTTTCTGCATTTGTGATGCCGTCGCTTGAGGTTTTAACTGACTTTTAACTTCCAAGTATATTTCATGTTTGTTCGTTCGGTCGAATTACGTGTCTGGTTGGATGTTTTGTACTTCCGGTATCATTGATTAAACGTCATTTCTCATTTTTAAAATATATTTGCCAACTTATTCATAAATAATGAGGCACGTCGACGTGTTGATGTTGCTGCTGTGATGCTTTCTGCTTCTTGCATTTCCACTTTTCAATTACCCAACAAAGTCACAGATGCCATCAATTGAATCTCACTGACTATCAGTTTTTGTGATGTCTTCGTATAGTGAACAGTATTTCACCTCAAAGAATTACTCTTTAAGTCGACTGATAGTTAGAGCTAAGTATGTTGAATACCAAATAAATCAGCGGCGCGAATGTCGCAATGTGTAATACTCTTGGTTGTTTCGTTCAACGGTTTCAAACCAAATGAATCTGCGTCAGTCTCATATATTGGAACATACAGATTTATTATGCCAGGTTGAACTCCATTGGTGGAGATGGCACTATACCATCGCCGTTTTCACACTCAAAGCTTTAAAATTCTGGTGACATTTTCCTTCACGTTGGTTAACTAAAACGATTGTATTCCGTTTGTCTTCATTTGCTTGTTCTTCACTGTATCCTTTCTTATGTGAACATATGAGTGAGTGGAAACATCGGCATATGCGTAGGAAAGGTTGGCAGAGGCGACTGTATTGAAGTGAGCATTCGTTGGGTGGAAGGACTGTGAAAAAGGAATTAATCTATACGCGTGGCACGCAGTGCACATATGGCCCGATCGGAAATGAGTGAACGACGGTCTCATCTTGAGCGTTTTTTTGCCACATTTGTACTCAATGAGAATTGTTCAAACTGTTCGTTATTATGTGCTGTGTTGTGGTCTACCAAAAATCCTTCAAGTTCACCTACTTTTTAACGATTGCCGTACTTAGAATAATTAATGATTGCTTGCGTTTGTTTTTCTGTTTTTTTTTTCATTCCAAAGGAATACATAACTCCTTCCGTTTCATTCCCTTAATGAGGGAAGGAAGGGGAAAGATAGGAGGGAGAGGTAATCTGCTAAAGATGCTGGCAAAAGCCACATCCTTTGAGATAAGTAAAGAAGAATTGGGAGCAACGCAAAATGCCGTCAGCACAAATATCGAAAATGAGCTGAACACCTTAAGTTTTGATATTTCACATTCTTTGAAAGTGAATCATTCTGCTTTGAGAAATCACTGCGCACAAAAGTTTGAGGCCTTAGACACCCATCCGGAGAATTGGGGAGACGGGGGGGAGGGAGGAAGAGGGAGAAATGCTTAATAACTTCGTTGAACCTCCATGTTTTTTCCGCGAATAATAAACGCATTTGCACGGGCTGAGTAGTTAGGTTGATGGGCTTCTCTGCAACTTCCACCTTCATGTGCAAAATACGCTCACCATGTTATCTTGATATTTTCCAATGTGTAGCTCCAGTCCATATCTCGACTTACCCTTGTACTCGACTTAGGTTTTCGTCACTTAGTTCTGATCTTCGTCATTTTTCCTGTTGATTCTTGCGTCCTGTCTTCTCATAAATCTGTTTTTGCATGTATCCGTTTAATCAGTTGTGTAGTTCGTCTATAAGCGGTGGATAGTGCGTGAACAAGTATGCTCCGCTCTTCGGAAGTTTTTCTGAAGCCGTTTGGGTTCATTTACAAGGGATATTTAATCTATTTCAAGTAGCACTGCACGTTTTTCGATACCTTTTCCTCCCCGCATGTTTTAAGTTTGTTGAACTCATTTAACGTTCGTTTCAGATGTAATCCATGCTTACATAGATATTTAGACCTGGAAGGAGTGAATATATCAATCTGAGGAGAGTAGCCGGTGAGTTGTGATTGTTCCTTCCCATCGGCTGTCATGTCCCACACCAATGATCAGGTGTCAGGGTGACTTTGCTATTACAGTTGACAATCTGGAGAAGTACAGTTGACCACTGGAGATGGATTGCTTGGCAGATGGAGAGGCGCGGTGTGCCATTTTTGTAGCTTTATTTTTGAGTGCTAAGCTCGATTCTTATTTGTCTTCCATTGCCTGCTGAATTCGTGGTGATCGTGAAAAGATAGCGGCAGTATGGCTGCGTAGTGTACATTCTGCACCTGTGTTGCTTGCAGATTTACAAGAAGGCGAAGAGTGTGCACTACTTGTAAGCTACGGTTTCTTTTCTGGAATGGTTAACTACAAGTCGAAGGTGCACTCAGTGTTGCAAGCAACTTACCATATAATCTCGGAAAGAATCGTTTTTTCATCTAATGCCCCTATAAGGAACTCTGTCTGAGATGTTATGGTAAGTGATTGCATTTGGTATGCTATCGGAAAGGAAGGTGTTGTGTTGGTGGTTTTTTTTAGCAGTTGACGTACAGCTTCCAAACGCGTTATCATTTATGCTTCGTGATGGAATTCGCGAATGGTGGCGAGCTGTTCTTTCATCTGCAGCAGAATCGCATATTCAGTGAATCACGAACTCAGTTCTATGGTGCTGAGATTATTCTTGCACTTGGTTATCTGCATGAACAATGCATCGTTTACAGAGATATGAAGGTTGGCTTCTATTACATAAAATACTGTACTCTGTGGGCGGCACATCTCTTGCAAATGACATTGGCTCACCAGAATCATGCTCACGTAGCACTGGCAAACTTTTTTTCCATTATGAGGTAGACAAAATGAGGATTAAAGCCTTCCTATAAACTCTTTGAACACCATTTTCCCTTCTCCATTTAGAAGTACAATTTGTGCCGCTCCATCTGCTCTAAGGCGCTTGATGTTAGTCAGTAATTTCCGTCCGAAATGGCCAACTGCCTGAAATATCTGAAGTGCTGCCCAGGTATGGTGTGACTGAGAACTGCGAAGAGTGGTGTGGCATTCTTTCAAAACTTTTCGCCGCTTCATCCGATATTTCTTCTCATGCAGAGTGTCCTTCGTGAAAAGTTATGACGTGTGTAATTCAAAATTTTTGTCTAGCAATTCTTTTAGTTGATCGCATTTCTCACTGCCTCACCAACTGCCCTCCATTTTCTACTTACCAAAATGCACATTCTTCAAAGAAAAGGTCTCATTAATCCCCATCTTCATTCTCTTCCCCTATTTGGTTGTCTTCAATCTATATTTTATATGCAGAAGAAGAACCCATAGATGTTTTGTTTTGGGAAAGCTGCAAGTAGAAGGTCATGTTCTCGTTCAGGTCAGTCGGAATGTCAGTTCCACCTGGAAAAAAGGGAAAGCAAAGAGCCCTTTGAAAACATCCATAAATATTGCTATGGTTGTGTGGCGGGCACCTTGAAGCAGTTCAAGCATTGGTTTCTGTGATCGTAGGTGCTTAACGGTGGGTCGTTCGAAGTAAACCTCAAATGAATTCCGTAGAAAGGCAGATTGTTTGTTCAACGAAACATTCTTTCGCAGTCATATAATTTGATCCACAGAGTGAGAAAACTGTGAAGGTAAATTTTTGCTTCTAATGCTGCTAACTCAAGGGTCGGGGACATACTAAATAACTTCTAGATGGCTCGCTGCCTATGTTCAACGGGCTGTGAGATAATTCCCTGCAAGTAAGTCCCACAGACAAATGAATGGTTAAGGCATGGACCGGCTACATAAATTTATGTCGACGGCTTTTTTCTTCCAGCTTAACAGCATCAATTAGCTCAATTATGCTGCCAAGAGTTCGAGTTCTTCTTGCTGCAGAGCGTCATGTTGACGAAGCGTGGGGTTGAATATCACGTTCTGAACTTGAGTGAAGTGCTGTTGGATACTGGCTAATGTTTTGTGTTGGTTACAAAGAACTTCCCTGCATGACGCCCGTCGGTCATTTGTAGCGCCGTTGCATGCATATTTTCCCATGCCTCATTGTTAGATGCACTGCCAGAATAGGTTCTTCTTTTGTTGGCACTTCTCACTGCTGTCGTATTGGATTTGTTCATTTTATTTGAAACATCTGTTTTGGGCTGTTCGCGTTTGGCACATGTGGTTAGATTGAGTGCAGTTTGTNTTCTGAATTTGTCTGCTGGTGTGTAAAGTTTGGCATATGTGGTTAGATTGAGTGCAGTTTGTGACCTCTATGCTTCAATGGATTCATCATCCGAGAGTTGCCAACAGTACTTTTTGTTATTGAGCTATTGAAGTGAGCGAGGATTATGCTGTCAATGGTTTCTGCTGAGCATGGCATTGAACCTAAGTCTGATTATTACCCTAAATGCCTCCGTTTTCTTATGAAATATTTTTTGTTTTACGCATTAACTTTATTCCTTACTTTTCACACTTCTGTATGATCTCTTCTGTTGTAATATGCCCATCTTTTCTGGAGTGCTTTGTCTGCATCATGTTTCTTGTTGCGTTTTTCATGAGCATTTTATGAGATCATATTTGACTTTGTAGATGGCGAAAGTTTCGTTCAGTAGGTAGCTGATAGCTTGAGAAGCCAATTGCGTTGTTGGTAGTGAAAGTGAAACAAGATCTAAATATGAGATTCGATATGCCATCACTAACAGCTGTTTGTGTGCCTGGAGGTCGAGCTAATTTACGTAGCTCCTACCTTTTTTTTCGCTTTTCCTTTATGTGGAATTCTGTTAGCTAATTGGTTTTTCGTAGGTGGGGAGGGGACAGTTGTGTTTCCAGATGGGATTACGAAGGCGGAAATTTTGGAATGAACCATTTATTTTCGTTTTCACTACTCCGCATAGTCGTGTCGATGCGCAATTGTTGTATGTGCCCTTGACTAATTCGCGTTTGCATACCAATGTGTGTTGAAGCAGTCGCATCTCTGCAAAGATCCGTTGGAATATTCTTTTGGAAGAATATTTTTGACGTTTATTTTGATCAATTGTTGCTCTTTAGAGAAGCGATGAAGCCGATTATTGTTTTGCCATCTTGTGCCTTCATTTGCTTCTGCCTTTAGGCCCATTTACGCTGCATTTCTATGTGATTATGGTATCGAATTTCGCATTTTCGATGCTCAATGGTTGCGAGTGCTACTCATTTGCATATGCCTGGAGCACAATGTTTTGTGAAAAGGAACGAATTGCTGTGACTTTCTTGAATAGTGCATCCTGTTGCACTTTAATCAGCACATAACACCAATAGTCGCAGTTAAGATCGATCCGCCATCTTCATTCTTTTAAGCTCATTTGCATAGAGAGTCGAATACTACTGTGTTGAACATTCGCAACACCTAACGACAAAAAGGATTTCTGTGGGAAAGGGGGCAATGAAAGGAGAATGTCCTAACCGGCGGAAAAAATTTCCAGCCATATCGCAGTTTTCTCCAAGGTGGAAGAAGAAGGGGAGGGGTGGAGCAAACTTCGGTTATCATTTGTTATGGCGTGTTATGTGAATTCTTGTACTTTGTAGTGTGTAACTTTTGATATGTGTTGCAGTCTAAGAGCGTCTGTTGATATCATTCAGTATTGCTGTCTAATTAGAGAGTTGTTAAGATCCGAACACCTCAAAATGACAACTGCATCACATCCATTCAAGGCGGAATGTTGCTATATCCATGTTGATGTAACGATGGCAATCGTCTTTTAGTTGCTAGCTTCTCGTGCCATCGATACAGAGCCTGGCGACGGGTTTTGCTCTATGATTTTATCAAACCGGACCGAAGTTTGTGCCTTTAGGTTGGAGCCGGTGGCTTCGTCCTAACCGGAACAGGAACTGAAATCGTTTCTGGAGGCTTTTTTAACAAACTGAATCAAACTTGGCCTTTGCGTAAGCGGTTTAATTCCACCTTCATCATTCGACTTTGTACTTCAGAAATGGCTGGGAAAGGTTCATGCCATATTGTCTTTTTTCAGCAGGTGAATGGTAGTGTCGGATAGAGCCGCAGCTGTTGATAGCACTAATCTAGACTCTACCCGCTTCAGAACTATGTTTTTGGTTGTTAGGATGATTTAATGTGTGTGCATATGCATACATCTCTATAAATACATGCGTTCTTCCATGTATATGTGGGAAGGAGCGCATTCCCCAGCCCACTGCTTGATCCATCTTCTGTGGGTGACAACTCGAGTTTCTAAAAAAGTTTATAGTCAGAGCGATAAATCAATTCATTTTCCATATTCGTGTGCATGCGTACATTTATATGAATATGTATACATGTGCACAGACAACATGTGGTGCATATACATGACGTGTAATAATGCATGTGCAAGTTTGAGTCGAAGTGTGAGAAATGGGCAGCAGTCATGATCTGCAAATACAGGGACTTCGATATTCGTTCCAAACATCAGATCGACTGTGTTTCGTGATGGAGTTCGCGATCGGTGGTGATCTCTACTATCATCTCAACAAGGAGGTGCAGCTCATGAAGGAGGGTTTCAGCGAATCGAGAACACGATTCTATGGCGCTGAGATCGTCTCTGCGCTCGGATATCTTCACGAAAATAATATTGTGTATCGTGATCTCAAGGTTTGAAGTCATGCATGGGTTTGTGGGCTGACTACTGTCACATAAAAAAGTCCGTATTTTGAAGCTCCTTCGTTTTCTCCTGAACCAAGATACTGCTAGGCTCCTCGTCGTTCAACAGGCTGTTGCAGATTTACGCTCGCAAAGCACTTTTGCAGCGCAATATCCGCGCGTATGTATGTGTCAGTTTGTCAGCGTGATCGGCACTTTCAACGCGAGAGCCGCATGAAATCTGATTGTTATTNAACGCGAGAGCCGCATGAAATCTGATTGTTATTATTTGACGTTGGCGTTGACCACAAATACCGTCTTTGAAATTGGCCCGTTACCTTGGAAATGAGGTGTGACTTTCAGAGAGCAGAGATAATTTGCATGCGTTTTACTCCCGGTCATTCGTAAGAAGAATTTTTTATGGAAGCGGTGAGGTTGGAATAGTTTTTCTTTGTTTGTAACTCACGGAACAGCCTTTCAAGTAAGCGGAGAGAAAGGCGCAGTGGGCTTTAACGATCTTGTACCTTCTTCAGCGAGAAGAGGCTATCAAATGTTCTATCCGATCAAGTTGTTACTTTTTATTCTTCTGAAAGTATCG
>JAARMF010003663.1:0-18718 GCA_022844705.1 Toxascaris leonina
CAATGATTAAGGAACGTTGCAAAAAGAGACAAGCATGACGTGGAAGGTGCCTGGATTGCTGGATGGTATAGTAAGCGAACAGAGTGGAACAGAGCAGTAAAATAATAGTGAATACGACTACATTATGATTATGAGTTCCGAAAGCGCATTGCTGCAGACCATTCAAGTCGTTCCAACTTGCTCCTACCACTAAAAGTGTCAACAATNTGAACAAACCGATCTTTGAGTTTGGAAATGGATGCAGCAAGGATTCTGACTGCACCACCTATGAACGCTCAAAATGCAACGTGAAGAACAAGCTTTGCTTGTAAGTTTAAGTTGACATTTTCTCTAGCTTCATGTTATGCTTTAGACAGATATTGATAAGGAATGACTATCAAGTTTTGTTGCAGTTATTTCCCATCTTTCAAGAGTTTTCTAGTTGTTTTTTTTTTTTTTGGTTGAACTGTCGTTGGTTGGCTCGTCCAAATGTCGCATAACGAGATCACTTCATTTTTAGTATAATAAAAGTGTTGCAGGACTGACGGGCAAACGGAAGGCAATCGAGGTGGCACAAGCAGGCCAACGCCAAAGCCCACAAAACCGTCTGGAAGCAAAAGTAAGCATGAATATCGCTAGGTAGTATTAAACGACCCAAGCAAGGAAAGGGGGCTGAGCAATAATGTGTTACGTTGGCAACAATGTGCTACCGCTCACGACGAAACTGTTACCCATATCACGATGGAAAATACTTCACTCATGTGAGCTCCATTCAAAAAAGACCGTCTTCTGAATAGCGATAAACGGAAATCTATCTCGAGCCCCCTTTTTGCAGACCTACATAGTTGAGAACCTAAATGTTTCTGCAGAATCAACTGCAACAACGCAAACTACGTGTTGATACTGACACGTTAATTTCAGACTGTAAAGACCGTCTGCCGAACTGCTCACAATTCGCTGGCTTTTGCTCACACGCCGCAATAATGACGTACTGTCCGGCTACATGCAGAAGATGTTGAGGATTCAATATTGTGTTGCGAACTTCCTAAATAGTTTTGTCGTATTTTCATTCGTCATTCAATATTCGTATTTCGATGGACGTCTGAATTGCGTCAAATATTTTTGTCAAGTTGAGGAAATAAACCTATTCACTAAAAATTAAAGTATTTTGATGTTTTCTTCGTTGGCAAGCAAACTTAACTGCTTTGAACAGATAGCTTCAATGCCTGGCAAGCAAAATCTATTTTGCCGTATAAGCTTGACTGTCTGATCTCATGTTCATCGATAAGAGTTTTTGAGCATCACGTAGAAATGTTTCTGTTTCAGCAGAATACTCAGTGCACAAATCAGCTTCAAAATCAATCTAAAGCAAAAATGTAGTCGGTTCTATGTATCATTATAATACCTTTGAATGCCATTGGCGACTTTAGGGCTATGTTATATTGTTGGCCATGACTTTTATCCTTCAGATGTCATGAATCCATTCCGGTGAGCTTTGGAATGGAAGGTTACGGACCGATAGGGAGATATGGCCTCCAAAATTTGTTATTTTGTTTGTGCAAAAACATACTGAAACAACGACTGCAACATAACATTTGAAGACCCTACTGATCGCCCATTCGCGTTACTTGTCACATTGACGAACTTCACTGCGCGGCTGTTAAATATGAGTTAAGTTTAATAGCTCTCCAAGCGTTTTTCCCCTCACTTCGCAAGAGCATGCATAATAGCAAATTCGTTCATGAAAAGCGAATGTCTATTCCGCTTGTTCTCAAGATTGCTTTCCTCTACTGCACCTATTCCAATATCGCAGTGCCAATGTAGTGTTCGACAACGCAGCAAGATCTCATGCGGCATTGTTCCTCATCAATATACCTCCAGAATTCTTTGCACTAATAAAATCGGATTGAGTCTTGTTTGCATTGGGAAGCAACATGAAATTCGTGAGTTCAGTGTGCAGAAAACTTTGCAACTAAAATATCGCTTGCACAGATAGAAACAAGCGAAACACGGTAAGCATTACGCAACAACACGATAAAGGACTATTATGTCGGCTTGAGTGGTGCATAGTGATGCCATTGCGCTACAATTTTCGAGATTTCGAGATAATGCATTACTTAGACTTCTTTCTCAAGAATGGTATAACATAGTGGTTCAAGCACCTTCTGTAAATATCTGGTGTTCTATACTTATAATGTAATTGCGGTTTCAGATTTGGTGCAATAATGTGCCAGGCATTTTGGCCTCAAAAGTATAATAGCAATAATGCACTTTTTGTGCCATAGGTCTTCTTAATATAAATGAAAAAGAGATTGTGATTATTTTATTAGCGAGAAGAACGAACAAAAGCCGACAGAAAAGCGCGATTGAAAAGATCGCAAAATTGTTTGAAAAGATTTAAAAATCACCGAAACGAGCTCAGGAATAAGTCATAACTTTCTCCACCAGAAACGGAATGGATGCAATTGTCCATGGGCTGAGTTCGCTAAGGTAACACGGTTCAAATTCATTTCGCTCCCGTCCAAAGCCGGAAAGCCTCTGCCTTATGTTCTGAACAACGAGAGAGCCACCACCCGTTTTCAAATGTAGAAACCTCGAAACTGAAGTGGGAAGCGATTCCAAAAGCATACAATATGAGCGTAGGGAGACAAAAATATGTGAAAAGTCGAAATCAAAAAACATTGGAGTACTGTAGCGAGCAGTCGCGAATTATATAAAATGAGATCGTAATATGTGATTGGAAAGCCGCCAAGGGATAGGACAAACCACGGGATAAAAAAAGTGCTTCTAATCGATAAATATAACAAAGACTGCGCGCCAAAAAAAAGGCAGATTTCAAATGAACAAAGAGAGCAGTCAAAACAGATCGGTAGTTTGAATAGAACAAAGGCTATTATGAGGCACCAAAAGAGGGTATAAAAGGAAGCGAGAATGCGACTAGCAACGGGCATGATTTGTGCGACGGTACAGCTGGAGACACTTCGACTAAAATCGAAGGATCAGTAATTTAACTGAGTGGATGAATGCTGAGTCTTTATTCTTGGTGGTGTTTCGCTAAGAGACTGCTCGTGGCCACATGTGTATTTGTGTGGCTGTTACTTTGTGTTGTTCATTATGCTATTAGTTTTATATTGTCGCTCGTTGTCTTGCTTATTAGATCGTGTTGTTCGGTGTCAGCTTTCGCGCGTCGTGAGCATTGTAACTACGATACATCTATTAAAGGTTTAAGTACCCAAGTTTGAGGGTTGTGCGCACAAGTGTCAAACCCGCAACTCGGGTAGCTCCGCTGCTGAACGCACGGAGCAATTGGTATTGGTCGTACTAAGTGGCCCGAAGCGGTGTGTTGTTGGATCGCAAGTGACGATGCCGGTGGACGAGTCGGTGGCCGCGAGGTATCAGTGGACCTTTCTCCTTTATTTCTGACCCTTAGATACTCAGTAAATATTGCTGACCTCCTCCCAAAAAAGGGGAAGTCTTCATATGGTGCCACGAGCCGGGAAAGGGTCATTGGGCTAAAGGAAACAAAGGGTTTGGAGGGGGGTCAAACAGAAAGATAAATAGAGAACAGAGATTTTAAAAACCACAGGGTTTTTTTGTGGCAGCAACTATACCAGCCGCCTAGCAAATAAGTAAACGAATCACATTTCTTTGGAGAGATAGGAGAAGATGCAACTTTTTCCAGCTCTGCACCACGTGCTTTGTATGCACCAATCTGTCTGTATTTCTGTCGAATTTCAGCAATGCCCTATAAGCTAGCGACCCCGGCTAACGTTTTCCACTTAAATTCAGCCGATGGCAGTGTTATCCTGAACTTCTGCATCACCATCTAATCTGTGGGATGATAGTTGGGCTGCTAAGGCGCCTAATGAAGTATTTTAATAAGAAATCCAATTGTAGATCATCGAGGCATCGAGACAAGGAAAGGAAGAATTCCATTGCACAACGTTTCGCTGTGTTCAAAGCTTTATCAAGTGTTCAACCCCTATAATATGTTGATAGTAAAATTCAAAGTTTCCCAGGAACAGTACGTCATCATCTCGCTCATGCAACGAAACTGAAAAAGCCACCTACAGACCTAACCCTACAACACCCGCTTATTGAGCGCTAACGGAGCCCAATGAGGCGTGCTTCCTCAATTTTGCGAAGCACAGCCCAATCACTTTTTTCCTCCGTGCGAACTTTGATCGGCACCGGTTGGCCGCGATGGTGTTGCAGTGAGTGCTTGGCTATTGGCTGGTTTATGTGTGGCCCTAAAAGCTGTGTTTTCACTGAAAGGATGTGCTCATATATACGCTGGTGTTGAAAACTTCCGGTCCCTCCAAAGTAAAGCGTGTCACAAACGCCGCATTCCAATAAGTACATAACATCATTCATGCAACAGTCACCGGTACGGTCAGTAGGACAAATTATACAGGTACTGCAGTCGACACAGCATTTATCGAAACATCATACAGCATTTATACACTAATCTTTAATGAATAGGTTTATTTCTTCAACTTGACAAAAATATTTGACGCAATTCAGACATATATGGAAATACGAATATTCAATGACAAAATTATTGTGGAAGCTTGCAACACAATATTTAATCCTCAACATCTTCTGCATGTAGCGGGACAGTACGTCATTATTGCGGGGTATGAGCAAAAGCCAGCGAATTGTGAGCAGTTCATCAGTCGGTCTTTACAATCTGAAATTAACGGTTCAATATCAATACGTAGTTTGCGTTGTTGCGGTTAAATCCGTAGGTTCTCAACTATGTAGGTCGGCAAAAAGGGAGCTCGAGCTAGATTTCAGTTTACCGCTATTCAGAAGACGGTCTCTTTCGAATGGAGTTCATATGAAAGAAGTATTTTCCATCGTGATATGGGTAACAGTTTCGTCGTGAGTGGTAGCACATTATTGCCCACGCAACACATCATTGCTCATCCCCCTTTAGCATTTAGGCCACCTCTAACTCACTCTTCCAAATTACAAAAAAAGGGTGCAGGCCAGCGGCAATGGAAGCCACCGAAGTTTCTTGCTTGGGTTGCTGAATGCTAAGTAGCGATATTCATGCTTACTTTTGCTTCCAGAGGGTTNNNCATTATACTAAAAATGAACTAAGCTCGTTATGCGGCATTTGAAGGAGATAATCGAAGACAGTTCAACCAAAAAAAAAAAAAACTCCTAAAAGATGGGAAATAACTGCAACAAAACTTGATAGTTATTTCTTATCAATACCTGTCTACAGCATAACATGAAGATCGAGAAAATGCCAACTTAAACTTACAAGCAAAGCTTGTTGCTCACGTTGCATTTTGAGCGTTCATAGGTGGTGCAGTCAGAATCCTTGCTGCATCCATTTCCAAACTCAAAGATCGGTTCGTTCATATAATTGCCTCTGAAATCGAATGACAACAAAAATTGTGAATTAGGCTTTTGATACTGAGGAGAATGCTACCACCTCTCTATTCCCACGAACCTGATTGACAGTATCGCGATTTGCATATCTGGATGTATACTAAAAGTATCAACAATTGAGACAGTAGGCAATGTGGCCAGAAATGCCTATTGAAAATACTCACGCTACTAGGTAGTTGCAGACAACGAATGTTGTTTTCCATGAGCCCTGCGTACAATTGCTGATACCACATCCGATCTTCGTTGTGGCTCCCCACGCTTGCTGCAATCGAAAGTGACGTGCGTACGACGGTGAGTACAAGCATTCACCCATACAATGAACAAGAAAAAATCTTACGGAAAATTATCAATAGTTGGTGCAGTCACGACGTGCATTGCATTTATGCTACCTTCACCAACAGAAAAAGCTTGCACCGATGGCACACTCACGAAATGTTGCATATATGCAAATTTTGAGCAGATCCCAAGAATGAAATAGGATGAGTTTTCGAAACCGAGTTTTCTGAAACCGAAACAGGGATCAGGTAGTTATTGCGTACGCTTCATTAAAAGGTGCATCGTGTCATTA
The DNA here is from genome assembly GCA_022844705.1 of Toxascaris leonina. Classification (NCBI taxonomy): domain Eukaryota; kingdom Metazoa; phylum Nematoda; class Chromadorea; order Rhabditida; family Ascarididae; genus Toxascaris; species Toxascaris leonina. The sequence continues at coordinate 5,951 of JAARMF010003663.1, forward strand.
AAGCGACGTCAGGATGGTGCAATAGCGTGTATGTATGACATCATATCATTCCAAAAGTGTAGTGCCATGTGTCCATCGGCTGGACACACTCTGAACGTAAACGTCTAAGATTCAACTAATCGACCATGCCGAAATCCCTCTTACATATATCGGCAACTCAAGAAACATAGATGGACTAATCCATGATGGTACAATCGGCTTTGCATTTCGGATGTTTCGTTACGTCTTAAAGGCTCTTGCAAGAAAAGTTAATAGACTACCTGACTCCAATGACCCGCGACACTGAAGACGCCATTATTCATTTTGTTCTCGGGATTTTTGCTTGCGTCGTATTTCTTGATTTCATCCCACCAGCTATTCGTAGCTCCAAGCATATTTGTGTCTAAATGCGAAAACATTAATGCGCATAGAAATGTAACAGCGGATATCGGGTTTCATCAGGCGCAAATTGTAAAACCAGGTTCATCTTGGTCTTAGTCATAAGCTGAAGTTACTTATACGAGCAATTACATGCAATTCAGCTTCGCATTGTTTGCTACTGATACGATTCCGAGAGTAGCACGTCTGAGACCTTCTAGAGATTTGATTGATATTTGAGTGAAGATAGTCATGTGTGGATGCTTTTATGTGCAGCTATATTCATAAACAATATGCGTTTGTTTTCCAATTACAAGCACTATGAATCGAAAACAAACTTTCGTTGCACGCAGCTTCGCGATGGCGATCGAACAACTTCAGGACGTTCAGTTTTCTGAGTGTAAATTTAGCGCCACTGAAGGTCTTTGCGCTCTGAGCAATGAAATCGGTAGAGGCAATGAACATCTGGATCATATATTATTCGGAGATTAATGGAAAGTTTCATACCAATAGATTGGCGTGTACCCGTCGTGAACGACATGTAAATGTTCTCCCCCGCTCCTTTGCGGTGTTCCCTTGTTGAATGCCCGAACTGGCATCGATTTGCCCATTCCTGTGCAATCTTCTCCAGCTCACAGTCCCACGACTGAAAAGAATGATGGAGTAGATTACGTTCCATTTACGCCGTGGGCAGTAAGAAAATGGCATGCAGCGTACTATGATACGGTGTCCTGTCGTCCGCTGCAGTAAGGAAAGTTCTATTGCAGGGATTTCTTTCGAAAATCCCCTGCTATTGTGGATAGGATCCTATCTATCTGATCTCTTTCCTATATCGCACGGAATGTAGTGACTGAAGTGCATTTTGGTTCCTGATTTTTCAGACTGAAGTTACTCATTGATTTGACATGATTGATATAGGTCAGGCATTGAGATAAGCTAAGTGCTCATGCTCTTCAAGATAATATATTACGGATGCTATTTGAGATCAAGATGCACTCACCAACTGGTAGATGTTCTTTCCACTCCTGAGACGATTTCCGCCTTTGTATTCTACAGTTCCATGTGCCAACATCGATCTCAGCTCATTGTGTCTGTTCACCACGACATCGCGACTCGACGGGTTGAATATCTGATGGCCCACATTGGGACAATTGATTGCGCCTGCGTGACCTGCAAGGAAGTGACATACATTCAGCTTTTCATATTATCAGTTTACCCATCCGAAGCTACAAATTATTTTTCTTGAATTTCGATTTTAAATGGAGACTTGTATGCTACAACCAATCAATTTTGACCTTGTGCCGCCAGTTATCACCAACGGTACGAGTTGTTCGAAATTTTCACGCCAGAATCGAATGGTGTCTAAACATCGTAAACCCCTGTTAATATGAATCGGAAGGCAACGTGCACTGAATGTCCACTCTACAATGAGTATAACACTTCCGCATCGGCGTTTCATTGTTTGTATGTTAGCGACCCAATAATTTCCAGATCGAATTAGCCCTCAGCGCATCGATCTGTACCCAGTTGTAATGCCACCGGAATTCAGTTATTTTGTACAGCCCAATGCAGCTGTCGCTAATTTAGTAGGTCAACAATCGACCGACTTTGCATCACTGGGTAGAGACCAATCGAGCGGCCTTTCATATACGTAGTTGTCTTTCGTTGCCATATACGCAGTTGTCTTTTGTGAGCAGCGGTACCTCTCGTTGTGTCCTCTTCCTACTGTTCCTGTTTATCCGAAGTTTCTTGCTTGGGTTGCTGAATGCTAACTAGCGATATTCATGCTTACTTTTGCTTCCAGAAGGTTTTGTCGGCTTTGGCGTTGGCCTGCTTGTGCCACCTCGATTGCCTTCTGTTTGCCCATCAGTCCTGCAACACTTTTATTATACTAGAAATGAACTGATCTCGTTATACGGCATTTGGACGAGCCAACCAACGACAGTTCAACCAAAAAAAAAAAACAACTAGAAAACTCTTCAAAGATAGGGAATAACTGCAACAAAACTTGATAGTCATTCCTCATCAATATTTGTCTACAGCATAAGATCAGGCTAGAGAAAATGCCAACTTAAACTTACAAGCAAAGCTTGTTGCTCACGTTGCATTTTGAGCGTTCATAGGTGGTGCAGTCAGAATCCTTGCTGCATCCATTTCCAAACTCAAAGATCGGTTCGTTCATATAATTGCCTCTGAAATCGAATGACAACAAAAATTGTGAATTAGGCTTTTGATACTGAGGAGAATGCTACCACCTCTCTATTCCCACGAACCTGATTGACAGTATCGCGATTTGCATATCTGGATGTATACTAAAAGTATCAACAATTGAGACAGTAGGCAATGTGGCCAGAAATGCCTATTGAAAATACTCACGCTACTAGGTAGTTGCAGACAACGAATGTTGTTTTCCATGAGCCCTGCGTACAATTGCTGATACCACATCCGATCTTCGTTGTGGCTCCCCACGCTTGCTGCAATCGAAAGTGACGTGCGTACGACGGTGAGTACAAGCATTCACCCATACAATGAACAAGAAAAAATCTTACGGAAAATTATCAATAGTTGGTGCAGTCACGACGTGCATTGCATTTATGCTACCTTCACCAACAGAAAAAGCTTGCACCGATGGCACACTCACGAAATGTTGCATATATGCAAATTTTGAGCAGATCCCAAGAATGAAATAGGATGAGTTTTCGAAACCGAGTTTTCTGAAACCGAAACAGGGATCAGGTAGTTATTGCGTACGCTTCATTAAAAGGTGCATCGTGTCATTAAAGCGACGTCAGGATGGTGCAATAGCGTGTATGTATGACATCATATCATTCCAAAAGTGTAGTGCCATGTGTCCATCGGCTGGACACACTCTGAACGTAAACGTCTAAGATTCAACTAATCGACCATGCCGAAATCCCTCTTACATATATCGGCAACTCAAGAAACATAGATGGACTAATCCATGATGGTACAATCGGCTTTGCATTTCGGATGTTTCGTTACGTCTTAAAGGCTCTTGCAAGAAAAGTTAATAGACTACCTGACTCCAATGACCCGCGACACTGAAGACGCCATTATTCATTTTGTTCTCGGGATTTTTGCTTGCGTCGTATTTCTTGATTTCATCCCACCAGCTATTCGTAGCTCCAAGCATATTTGTGTCTAAATGCGAAAACATTAATGCGCATAGAAATGTAACAGCGGATATCGGGTTTCATCAGGCGCAAATTGTAAAACCAGGTTCATCTTGGTCTTAGTCATAAGCTGAAGTTACTTATACGAGCAATTACATGCAATTCAGCTTCGCATTGTTTGCTACTGATACGATTCCGAGAGTAGCACGTCTGAGACCTTCTAGAGATTTGATTGATATTTGAGTGAAGATAGTCATGTGTGGATGCTTTTATGTGCAGCTATATTCATAAACAATATGCGTTTGTTTTCCAATTACAAGCACTATGAATCGAAAACAAACTTTCGTTGCACGCAGCTTCGCGATGGCGATCGAACAACTTCAGGACGTTCAGTTTTCTGAGTGTAAATTTAGCGCCACTGAAGGTCTTTGCGCTCTGAGCAATGAAATCGGTAGAGGCAATGAACATCTGGATCATATATTATTCGGAGATTAATGGAAAGTTTCATACCAATAGATTGGCGTGTACCCGTCGTGAACGACATGTAAATGTTCTCCCCCGCTCCTTTGCGGTGTTCCCTTGTTGAATGCCCGAACTGGCATCGATTTGCCCATTCCTGTGCAATCTTCTCCAGCTCACAGTCCCACGACTGAAAAGAATGATGGAGTAGATTACGTTCCATTTACGCCGTGGGCAGTAAGAAAATGGCATGCAGCGTACTATGATACGGTGTCCTGTCGTCCGCTGCAGTAAGGAAAGTTCTATTGCAGGGATTTCTTTCGAAAATCCCCTGCTATTGTGGATAGGATCCTATCTATCTGATCTCTTTCCTATATCGCACGGAATGTAGTGACTGAAGTGCATTTTGGTTCCTGATTTTTCAGACTGAAGTTACTCATTGATTTGACATGATTGATATAGGTCAGGCATTGAGATAAGCTAAGTGCTCATGCTCTTCAAGATAATATATTACGGATGCTATTTGAGATCAAGATGCACTCACCAACTGGTAGATGTTCTTTCCACTCCTGAGACGATTTCCGCCTTTGTATTCTACAGTTCCATGTGCCAACATCGATCTCAGCTCATTGTGTCTGTTCACCACGACATCGCGACTCGACGGGTTGAATATCTGATGGCCCACATTGGGACAATTGATTGCGCCTGCGTGACCTGCAAGGAAGTGACATACATTCAGCTTTTCATATTATCAGTTTACCCATCCGAAGCTACAAATTATTTTTCTTGAATTTCGATTTTAAATGGAGACTTGTATGCTACAACCAATCAATTTTGACCTTGTGCCGCCAGTTATCACCAACGGTACGAGTTGTTCGAAATTTTCACGCCAGAATCGAATGGTGTCTAAACATCGTAAACCCCTGTTAATATGAATCGGAAGGCAACGTGCACTGAATGTCCACTCTACAATGAGTATAACACTTCCGCATCGGCGTTTCATTGTTTGTATGTTAGCGACCCAATAATTTCCAGATCGAATTAGCCCTCAGCGCATCGATCTGTACCCAGTTGTAATGCCACCGGAATTCAGTTATTTTGTACAGCCCAATGCAGCTGTCGCTAATTTAGTAGGTCAACAATCGACCGACTTTGCATCACTGGGTAGAGACCAATCGAGCGGCCTTTCATATACGTAGTTGTCTTTCGTTGCCATATACGCAGTTGTCTTTTGTGAGCAGCGGTACCTCTCGTTGTGTCCTCTTCCTACTGTTCCTGTTTATCCGAAGTTTCTTGCTTGGGTTGCTGAATGCTAACTAGCGATATTCATGCTTACTTTTGCTTCCAGAAGGTTTTGTCGGCTTTGGCGTTGGCCTGCTTGTGCCACCTCGATTGCCTTCTGTTTGCCCATCAGTCCTGCAACACTTTTATTATACTAGAAATGAACTGATCTCGTTATACGGCATTTGGACGAGCCAACCAACGACAGTTCAACCAAAAAAAAAAAACAACTAGAAAACTCTTCAAAGATAGGGAATAACTGCAACAAAACTTGATAGTCATTCCTCATCAATATTTGTCTACAGCATAAGATCAGGCTAGAGAAAATGCCAACTTAAACTTACAAGCAAAGCTTGTTGCTCACGTTGCATTTTGAGCGTTCATAGGTGGTGCAGTCAGAATCCTTGCTGCATCCATTTCCAAACTCAAAGATCGGTTCGTTCATATAATTGCCTCTGAAATCGAATGACAACAAAAATTGTGAATTAGGCTTTTGATACTGAGGAGAATGCTACCACCTCTCTATTCCCACGAACCTGATTGACAGTATCGCGATTTGCATATCTGGATGTATACTAAAAGTATCAACAATTGAGACAGTAGGCAATGTGGCCAGAAATGCCTATTGAAAATACTCACGCTACTAGGTAGTTGCAGACAACGAATGTTGTTTTCCATGAGCCCTGCGTACAATTGCTGATACCACATCCGATCTTCGTTGTGGCTCCCCACGCTTGCTGCAATCGAAAGTGACGTGCGTACGACGGTGAGTACAAGCATTCACCCATACAATGAACAAGAAAAAATCTTACGGAAAATTATCAATAGTTGGTGCAGTCACGACGTGCATTGCATTTATGCTACCTTCACCAACAGAAAAAGCTTGCACCGATGGCACACTCACGAAATGTTGCATATATGCAAATTTTGAGCAGATCCCAAGAATGAAATAGGATGAGTTTTCGAAACCGAGTTTTCTGAAACCGAAACAGGGATCAGGTAGTTATTGCGTACGCTTCATTAAAAGGTGCATCGTGTCATTAAAGCGACGTCAGGATGGTGCAATAGCGTGTATGTATGACATCATATCATTCCAAAAGTGTAGTGCCATGTGTCCATCGGCTGGACACACTCTGAACGTAAACGTCTAAGATTCAACTAATCGACCATGCCGAAATCCCTCTTACATATATCGGCAACTCAAGAAACATAGATGGACTAATCCATGATGGTACAATCGGCTTTGCATTTCGGATGTTTCGTTACGTCTTAAAGGCTCTTGCAAGAAAAGTTAATAGACTACCTGACTCCAATGACCCGCGACACTGAAGACGCCATTATTCATTTTGTTCTCGGGATTTTTGCTTGCGTCGTATTTCTTGATTTCATCCCACCAGCTATTCGTAGCTCCAAGCATATTTGTGTCTAAATGCGAAAACATTAATGCGCATAGAAATGTAACAGCGGATATCGGGTTTCATCAGGCGCAAATTGTAAAACCAGGTTCATCTTGGTCTTAGTCATAAGCTGAAGTTACTTATACGAGCAATTACATGCAATTCAGCTTCGCATTGTTTGCTACTGATACGATTCCGAGAGTAGCACGTCTGAGACCTTCTAGAGATTTGATTGATATTTGAGTGAAGATAGTCATGTGTGGATGCTTTTATGTGCAGCTATATTCATAAACAATATGCGTTTGTTTTCCAATTACAAGCACTATGAATCGAAAACAAACTTTCGTTGCACGCAGCTTCGCGATGGCGATCGAACAACTTCAGGACGTTCAGTTTTCTGAGTGTAAATTTAGCGCCACTGAAGGTCTTTGCGCTCTGAGCAATGAAATCGGTAGAGGCAATGAACATCTGGATCATATATTATTCGGAGATTAATGGAAAGTTTCATACCAATAGATTGGCGTGTACCCGTCGTGAACGACATGTAAATGTTCTCCCCCGCTCCTTTGCGGTGTTCCCTTGTTGAATGCCCGAACTGGCATCGATTTGCCCATTCCTGTGCAATCTTCTCCAGCTCACAGTCCCACGACTGAAAAGAATGATGGAGTAGATTACGTTCCATTTACGCCGTGGGCAGTAAGAAAATGGCATGCAGCGTACTATGATACGGTGTCCTGTCGTCCGCTGCAGTAAGGAAAGTTCTATTGCAGGGATTTCTTTCGAAAATCCCCTGCTATTGTGGATAGGATCCTATCTATCTGATCTCTTTCCTATATCGCACGGAATGTAGTGACTGAAGTGCATTTTGGTTCCTGATTTTTCAGACTGAAGTTACTCATTGATTTGACATGATTGATATAGGTCAGGCATTGAGATAAGCTAAGTGCTCATGCTCTTCAAGATAATATATTACGGATGCTATTTGAGATCAAGATGCACTCACCAACTGGTAGATGTTCTTTCCACTCCTGAGACGATTTCCGCCTTTGTATTCTACAGTTCCATGTGCCAACATCGATCTCAGCTCATTGTGTCTGTTCACCACGACATCGCGACTCGACGGGTTGAATATCTGATGGCCCACATTGGGACAATTGATTGCGCCTGCGTGACCTGCAAGGAAGTGACATACATTCAGCTTTTCATATTATCAGTTTACCCATCCGAAGCTACAAATTATTTTTCTTGAATTTCGATTTTAAATGGAGACTTGTATGCTACAACCAATCAATTTTGACCTTGTGCCGCCAGTTATCACCAACGGTACGAGTTGTTCGAAATTTTCACGCCAGAATCGAATGGTGTCTAAACATCGTAAACCCCTGTTAATATGAATCGGAAGGCAACGTGCACTGAATGTCCACTCTACAATGAGTATAACACTTCCGCATCGGCGTTTCATTGTTTGTATGTTAGCGACCCAATAATTTCCAGATCGAATTAGCCCTCAGCGCATCGATCTGTACCCAGTTGTAATGCCACCGGAATTCAGTTATTTTGTACAGCCCAATGCAGCTGTCGCTAATTTAGTAGGTCAACAATCGACCGACTTTGCATCACTGGGTAGAGACCAATCGAGCGGCCTTTCATATACGTAGTTGTCTTTCGTTGCCATATACGCAGTTGTCTTTTGTGAGCAGCGGTACCTCTCGTTGTGTCCTCTTCCTACTGTTCCTGTTTATCCGAAGTTTCTTGCTTGGGTTGCTGAATGCTAACTAGCGATATTCATGCTTACTTTTGCTTCCAGAAGGTTTTGTCGGCTTTGGCGTTGGCCTGCTTGTGCCACCTCGATTGCCTTCTGTTTGCCCATCAGTCCTGCAACACTTTTATTATACTAGAAATGAACTGATCTCGTTATACGGCATTTGGACGAGCCAACCAACGACAGTTCAACCAAAAAAAAAAAACAACTAGAAAACTCTTCAAAGATAGGGAATAACTGCAACAAAACTTGATAGTCATTCCTCATCAATATTTGTCTACAGCATAAGATCAGGCTAGAGAAAATGCCAACTTAAACTTACAAGCAAAGCTTGTTGCTCACGTTGCATTTTGAGCGTTCATAGGTGGTGCAGTCAGAATCCTTGCTGCATCCATTTCCAAACTCAAAGATCGGTTCGTTCATATAATTGCCTCTGAAATCGAATGACAACAAAAATTGTGAATTAGGCTTTTGATACTGAGGAGAATGCTACCACCTCTCTATTCCCACGAACCTGATTGACAGTATCGCGATTTGCATATCTGGATGTATACTAAAAGTATCAACAATTGAGACAGTAGGCAATGTGGCCAGAAATGCCTATTGAAAATACTCACGCTACTAGGTAGTTGCAGACAACGAATGTTGTTTTCCATGAGCCCTGCGTACAATTGCTGATACCACATCCGATCTTCGTTGTGGCTCCCCACGCTTGCTGCAATCGAAAGTGACGTGCGTACGACGGTGAGTACAAGCATTCACCCATACAATGAACAAGAAAAAATCTTACGGAAAATTATCAATAGTTGGTGCAGTCACGACGTGCATTGCATTTATGCTACCTTCACCAACAGAAAAAGCTTGCACCGATGGCACACTCACGAAATGTTGCATATATGCAAATTTTGAGCAGATCCCAAGAATGAAATAGGATGAGTTTTCGAAACCGAGTTTTCTGAAACCGAAACAGGGATCAGGTAGTTATTGCGTACGCTTCATTAAAAGGTGCATCGTGTCATTAAAGCGACGTCAGGATGGTGCAATAGCGTGTATGTATGACATCATATCATTCCAAAAGTGTAGTGCCATGTGTCCATCGGCTGGACACACTCTGAACGTAAACGTCTAAGATTCAACTAATCGACCATGCCGAAATCCCTCTTACATATATCGGCAACTCAAGAAACATAGATGGACTAATCCATGATGGTACAATCGGCTTTGCATTTCGGATGTTTCGTTACGTCTTAAAGGCTCTTGCAAGAAAAGTTAATAGACTACCTGACTCCAATGACCCGCGACACTGAAGACGCCATTATTCATTTTGTTCTCGGGATTTTTGCTTGCGTCGTATTTCTTGATTTCATCCCACCAGCTATTCGTAGCTCCAAGCATATTTGTGTCTAAATGCGAAAACATTAATGCGCATAGAAATGTAACAGCGGATATCGGGTTTCATCAGGCGCAAATTGTAAAACCAGGTTCATCTTGGTCTTAGTCATAAGCTGAAGTTACTTATACGAGCAATTACATGCAATTCAGCTTCGCATTGTTTGCTACTGATACGATTCCGAGAGTAGCACGTCTGAGACCTTCTAGAGATTTGATTGATATTTGAGTGAAGATAGTCATGTGTGGATGCTTTTATGTGCAGCTATATTCATAAACAATATGCGTTTGTTTTCCAATTACAAGCACTATGAATCGAAAACAAACTTTCGTTGCACGCAGCTTCGCGATGGCGATCGAACAACTTCAGGACGTTCAGTTTTCTGAGTGTAAATTTAGCGCCACTGAAGGTCTTTGCGCTCTGAGCAATGAAATCGGTAGAGGCAATGAACATCTGGATCATATATTATTCGGAGATTAATGGAAAGTTTCATACCAATAGATTGGCGTGTACCCGTCGTGAACGACATGTAAATGTTCTCCCCCGCTCCTTTGCGGTGTTCCCTTGTTGAATGCCCGAACTGGCATCGATTTGCCCATTCCTGTGCAATCTTCTCCAGCTCACAGTCCCACGACTGAAAAGAATGATGGAGTAGATTACGTTCCATTTACGCCGTGGGCAGTAAGAAAATGGCATGCAGCGTACTATGATACGGTGTCCTGTCGTCCGCTGCAGTAAGGAAAGTTCTATTGCAGGGATTTCTTTCGAAAATCCCCTGCTATTGTGGATAGGATCCTATCTATCTGATCTCTTTCCTATATCGCACGGAATGTAGTGACTGAAGTGCATTTTGGTTCCTGATTTTTCAGACTGAAGTTACTCATTGATTTGACATGATTGATATAGGTCAGGCATTGAGATAAGCTAAGTGCTCATGCTCTTCAAGATAATATATTACGGATGCTATTTGAGATCAAGATGCACTCACCAACTGGTAGATGTTCTTTCCACTCCTGAGACGATTTCCGCCTTTGTATTCTACAGTTCCATGTGCCAACATCGATCTCAGCTCATTGTGTCTGTTCACCACGACATCGCGACTCGACGGGTTGAATATCTGATGGCCCACATTGGGACAATTGATTGCGCCTGCGTGACCTGCAAGGAAGTGACATACATTCAGCTTTTCATATTATCAGTTTACCCATCCGAAGCTACAAATTATTTTTCTTGAATTTCGATTTTAAATGGAGACTTGTATGCTACAACCAATCAATTTTGACCTTGTGCCGCCAGTTATCACCAACGGTACGAGTTGTTCGAAATTTTCACGCCAGAATCGAATGGTGTCTAAACATCGTAAACCCCTGTTAATATGAATCGGAAGGCAACGTGCACTGAATGTCCACTCTACAATGAGTATAACACTTCCGCATCGGCGTTTCATTGTTTGTATGTTAGCGACCCAATAATTTCCAGATCGAATTAGCCCTCAGCGCATCGATCTGTACCCAGTTGTAATGCCACCGGAATTCAGTTATTTTGTACAGCCCAATGCAGCTGTCGCTAATTTAGTAGGTCAACAATCGACCGACTTTGCATCACTGGGTAGAGACCAATCGAGCGGCCTTTCATATACGTAGTTGTCTTTCGTTGCCATATACGCAGTTGTCTTTTGTGAGCAGCGGTACCTCTCGTTGTGTCCTCTTCCTACTGTTCCTGTTTATCCGAAGTTTCTTGCTTGGGTTGCTGAATGCTAACTAGCGATATTCATGCTTACTTTTGCTTCCAGAAGGTTTTGTCGGCTTTGGCGTTGGCCTGCTTGTGCCACCTCGATTGCCTTCTGTTTGCCCATCAGTCCTGCAACACTTTTATTATACTAGAAATGAACTGATCTCGTTATACGGCATTTGGACGAGCCAACCAACGACAGTTCAACCAAAAAAAAAAAACAACTAGAAAACTCTTCAAAGATAGGGAATAACTNGCGAAAACATTAATGCGCATAGAAATGTAACAGCGGATATCGGGTTTCATCAGGCGCAAATTGTAAAACCAGGTTCATCTTGGTCTTAGTCATAAGCTGAAGTTACTTATACGAGCAATTACATGCAATTCAGCTTCGCATTGTTTGCTACTGATACGATTCCGAGAGTAGCACGTCTGAGACCTTCTAGAGATTTGATTGATATTTGAGTGAAGATAGTCATGTGTGGATGCTTTTATGTGCAGCTATATTCATAAACAATATGCGTTTGTTTTCCAATTACAAGCACTATGAATCGAAAACAAACTTTCGTTGCACGCAGCTTCGCGATGGCGATCGAACAACTTCAGGACGTTCAGTTTTCTGAGTGTAAATTTAGCGCCACTGAAGGTCTTTGCGCTCTGAGCAATGAAATCGGTANCTCAGCGCATCGATCTGTACCCAGTTGTAATGCCACCGGAATTCAGTTATTTTGTACAGCCCAATGCAGCTGTCGCTAATTTAGTAGGTCAACAATCGACCGACTTTGCATCACTGGGTAGAGACCAATCGAGCGGCCTTTCATATACGTAGTTGTCTTTCGTTGCCATATACGCAGTTGTCTTTTGTGAGCAGCGGTACCTCTCGTTGTGTCCTCTTCCTACTGTTCCTGTTTATCCGAAGTTTCTTGCTTGGGTTGCTGAATGCTAACTAGCGATATTCATGCTTACTTTTGCTTCCAGAAGGTTTTGTCGGCTTTGGCGTTGGCCTGCTTGTGCCACCTCGATTGCCTTCTGTTTGCCCATCAGTCCTGCAACACTTTTATTATACTAGAAATGAACTGATCTCGTTATACGGCATTTGGACGAGCCAACCAACGACAGTTCAACCAAAAAAAAAAAACAACTAGAAAACTCTTCAAAGATAGGGAATAACTGCAACAAAACTTGATAGTCATTCCTCATCAATATTTGTCTACAGCATAAGATCAGGCTAGAGAAAATGCCAACTTAAACTTACAA
>JAARMF010003665.1:4022-18706 GCA_022844705.1 Toxascaris leonina
CCCCCCCCCCCCCCCCCCCCTACATTCACTGAAGTGGAAATTCATTTCAGAGCGAACACAAGAGCGCAGAAATGAAGTGGAAGCAACGTTAAACTAATGCGAAGGCGATATCTTAATCTTGAGAAACACACAATAGCACTTCTGTGAATGGTACTAAGATAATCTCTTCAGTAGTCACCGGATATCCATCGGAAGCAATCTCAATCGCACAGCCATAAAACAATGAAAAACATTAGAAGGGGGTTTAATTCAGAGCCGGTTCAATCGCAGCAACTGCACTGACTCGTTTGTGCTCTATTATTTTGGAGGCTTCATTTCTTCGCTCTATTTGCATTGCGTGCGTCTCGTTCTCGTTCAAACTGTCGCAAATCGGCCCGATCCAGAAATGCCATTTTTTCCACGTATCCGTGACGACCTCGATTGTGACTTTGCAGCTCATCCTTCAGAAGCAATGTTTACTCTTGCAATTTCAAGTGCTGCCGACAGCGGAATTGACACCTTACAAGCTTGAGAGTTGCTTAGCGAAGTTCAATTCACTACTACAAAAGAATGGGTAGGCGTTGTTCCATTAACTCTAATATTGTGCACCATTATTAAACGCACTGCTATTAACGATTCCTAGAATCCTACAACGACAAAACCTGAATGCTGCTCAGAACTCTCCGCGTAACTAAAAAGCAGCGTGGTTACCGACCTCCGAAGTGCCTCTAAAAACACTCAATCCAAAAATGAATTACAAGGAGGGTCGATTAAATAAGAGTGCATTCACGACGATGCCACAATCCATACATCTCAACAGGCACCGTACTCACTTCATGCCTCATTTTACCTATCGATGACCGCGGAAGAATCTCAAAGATGAAAAGAGTCACGAAAATTATCGTAGAACATACATGAATGCCGCTTTCTGCTTTGAACGTTGTCCAGTCATGCTGCGTTTTCTCAAGAACGCTCATCTTTGGCTTCTTCGATAACAGCTTCACGGCATCGCCCAAACCACCAGCAACTCGCCTAATCGAAAATTGCAAAATCAAACGATGAAAACAGCATTCCCCTCGTAAAAATTTATCCTATCTTATCGCAGTCATCATCCGCATAATAAAACAATATTCGCATTCCCCTCATTTTCTCTGCGAACTTTGCAAAGTTGTTAAAAATCTAATTAGGCATCAGTCATCTCAAATGGCAATAAACAACAATAAAAATGTGAAATTTTAGTAATAATGACGATAGCAAACGCCAACAACGCAAATCGATGCGCAATGTTTGCCATGGTAAATGCAACAGACTACTTCCTTAGTGACCAAAGGACTTAAATCTCATATTTCTAATCGGACCACAGTACTGACGACTTGCTCTAATCTCAAACTCCTAAACAAATGAGCACTACGCAATCATATAATCCTAATTTAATCGTTTCAAAGTTGATCCCAATCACTTATTGAAATTGGCCTTCATAATGAGCGATATTCACATGAGCAACTGTTCGACAACTACGGCGCAGCATATAACCAGCACACATGAATGCACCATACAAAGTAGCATTCTGAACGTTTTAACTTCAGTTGCCCTCCATCGTCGCCCACTGCACCTTTCCACAAAAATTGACAGAATTCACAACTGCAAAAGAACAAGCAGTTTGCATCAAAGCCATATACTTTGGTAGTAGAAGAGAGCACAAAGCCAGACTAGTGATAAAAGGAATAATATCATTGAAATACCACAGAAAACGCCTTACTTATTTTTCGAGATATTTGCCTCGATCGGTGCGTTTCCCTTATGATCTGACTTAGCAACAGTCCTCTCAATCCTTAAAAATTGTTTATTAGAAGCAAAGGATCATATTGAGGGGATGGCAAAAGACTCGACTTGTACGGAACTTGATTTTTTCATTCCAAACAAACCTGGATTTAACAAAAGAGTGATTGGTGAAAGAAGATGGAATTCCAACAACCATTCATTCAGCGCAATTCAGGACAATTTCATGGTTAACGAAAAGTCAACGATGTGATCAGACAAAGTGTCCATTAAATGCGTATGTCAAAACAACTAATGCAAACAAAAGCGCTAGCTGGACCGACAATATGCGTAATCTCTCATCTGAGATACACCAAACCAATCCACAAATCCTAAAAGGAACAAAAGAATGCTTATATGGAACTGCACTGAACAAAAAACACCTCAACAGGAAAAATACACAAAGATTGCCGTACCGAACTTCTTCACCTGCGAAATCGAATATTTCCGTTATAGTCTTTGTTTCACTCGTCGTTTTGTTAGCTTCCGCTTCGATCGCCTCTTTCCGCTCAACTTCCGATGACAACGTCGAAGAGGTAGGTCTAAATTTTCATTTGTTTTTCTTCAGGCTTCTAATAAATCAACAACTCACAGTTAATCATATGAGCATTTCCTCAAGACAAAACGATGAAAGTTTCTTTGGTGAAGTGAAAGAAAAAGGAAACCTTCAACGATTTCCCTCCACAAGGAAACTTTCTTATTGTTTTCTAAAAGTCTAACCATTGTATCAATTATTATGTCACAGAGGTAGTTCTTTTATAGTAACGGCCCTTCAATAGTCCATTTCTGGATGCGTTAGGGAATCCGCTTATGAAGCAATTGACAGGCTTCCAGAAATCGATTAAGAAATTTACTCAGCTGACATCGAATCCGTCGCTGATGAAGACGACGCCCCGATGAAATCATCGAAAAGCGCATCAAGACGCCGTTTCCTCTCATCGTCACTCTCCTTCGTTTCTTCGCCAGAATGTCGGTTATCCTTGCTGCAAACCTCTTCAACCTCAAACACCTGGCACTGAGAGTATAGGATCGCATAAGAGGAATGAATGTAGCTCATTAGGGTGCCTTGCTAGAACGCAACAATCACCTAATACAGAATCTTCAACCTTTCGAAGAAGCTAGTGAGCATCACATTCTCGCTGATCACTTCAACACTGCTGATAGTGAATCACATATTACCTCATTCTCTCTTCCGGGAGCAGAAAAGACGGTAAGTACCGATACATTGCTGTTCTCTTTCGTCCGAGTTATAGGATGTGATTCTTCTTTACCTATTCTGTCATGAACTTTGAGGCAAATCAGAGTATATTATTCAGAAGTCATTCATTCCCATTTCATACTACTTTTATGGAACTTGAGGATGTTCGGATTATAAACTAATTTTTCAAACAAATCTCTGCCTGAAATAATGCACTCGCACCACATCTCATACTCTTTCTCGTCCCTCCAATAAACGACTCAAAACATCCGCTTATGGAAGGGGGCAGCATAGAAAAGAGATGATTTACGATAAGCCAAAAGACTCACTCGGATTGCTTCACTGAACTGGATGGTTGAGGATGCTCCTCAACGTCGAGCTCTTGCTCTGATTTCTCGTCCTGCTCGGAATCGTTGCCTTCTTCTGATGGCACATAATCCTCATCGTCCGAAGACCCAACCTCATCCATCGTGCCTTTTTGTGCGTTGCACTTAATTACTTAGCAGTGCTCTTCAAAGAAAACATCTCATAGTTCAACTGCTTTGATTAGAATTATTAGCGATGTGAACGACAAACACTTCGACCACTTCACTTCACAGAACACTGCAACGTTTCCAATTTGACTTCTACAGAAATCGAAGCAACTGTCCCTTGAGAAATACTTCTATGTCACTACAATGCAAAACAACAGATATGAAGAGGTGGACATCAACGCCGAACTGCTTCATTGTCCACTGAAGTTAGCATTCCTTTGCCTGAAATATCATGACTCCAACAACGACTAACACCTAGGTGCCTCGACGCGTAACATAACAAAGCTAACGTGCCTTATATTTCATTACAACCCTCAGGTGAGCTCGCGCAGATCTAATAAAAAATTCAAGCAAAGAAAAACCTCTGCTTCAAAGTGTTCTTTCTAGGTCGACCTCAGCCCCAACCCACTCTCTACTCGAGATAATTTGACGCAGCATTTTGAGGTGCAGTAGGAAATGAGCAAAAAATGTAAGTCAAGTGGTGATGTAGATGGGAATGAACAGTATTATTTCACAGTCTTTCATATGTAATGTCCAGCAAGCAGAGCAGCATTGATGGCAATACTTGGCAAATAAATTCAAATCGCGGTCACTGGATAAAAGAATTATCTATATTTTAATAATATTACTTTTGAAATTAGATACTTCGAACATAATGATATATAGGCTACGATGATGGGATAGTGGGATATTAGGAAATTGAGATGATACGTCATCAAGCATTATATCTGGCGCTCAACCCTTTAAATCAAAAGCGGAAAGTTCGAACGATAAGATGCGCTTTGAATGGCGAACGTTTACCCGTCACAGTGCAAGTGTTTACGATATGGCAACATTGCAACTATACAAGGCGATACTGCGGCCATTATTGGTACAAAACCAGGTGCATGTTCACCTCAATAAAGGACATACTTTTATACTTACATAGCCCTCACCTCTCCTCTTGTCAATGCCGGCTAAACGCCCGATCAGTCGGGCGACACCAACATCATTCGGACTGTCATTCATAACTGCAACACCCAATTATTCATAACTGCAACACCCAATTCCGCACCCGATAAGCATACGATCTCCTTTTTGAGTGCTAATGTTTCACTGATTTGCGATGTTCTCAGCACGCAATGTTTAGCAATGAATGAAGAGAATATAGTGGCAGAGTGGGGGAAAAGGAAAACAATAAATATTAATGAGGGGAAAACCACTGAAAAGGCATAGCAACAAGCTTGTTCCATTGACAAACAACGATTTAATTGTACACTTTACGCGACGCCAAACAAAAATGCTTAAAAAAGTTAATTTGCAGAGCAATGACGGAATATGACGAACGTCAACATTTTGTAGCGAACATTTCCGGCATGGATAACTTAACCTGGATTGCAAGGTCCTTCAGATTTCCTCTTCTCCTTCTCCCTCCCAAAAAAAGAAAATTCGACAGTTATTACAAGTCTGTGGGTGTCATCATGAAAAGCAGGGAGTATTGCTGCATAGCACCAAATGATACGAAGTAAGTGCTCACGGTGATAATACGTCAAAAAAGCGGCGACCATCAACTGCCTCAGCCCCTCTATCCAAACGCCCTCGCTCCCTCATAGTTGGATAGATTACTACGGCTGACGAGTTTACAAAATATAATATTCAGCAAATGGGGCAAAGAACCACAGCTAATCACTTCATGAACTCAACAACATTAATACTACTCCTCTTTGAGCTATAATTCAATGCGCTAGAATGTAACGCATGCAACGAAAACAATACGATATTTACAGCAGTTAATGGCCATAGTGCGAAAAAAAAAGGAAAAGGAACCTCCTTTAGACTCCTATGAGAGTTGCTTACAGAAAATAACTAGGCCGCTAAGTAGCATAAAATGACAACCTTCAAGCAGTGACTTTATTTGAAGGCAAAAGGAAGGCAGGAAAGAGAGAGGAATGGAGGAGGAGATGGAGATCCGAGAAGAGCTGAGATGGAATCAATAAAATGAAAGGACGATATGGATCTGTTGACTCATGCTGAGCAGAACATCACAGTTTTAGGAAAAGCCATATAAAAAGATTTTAGAAATCTGCCGGTCCCTGCACAAATTTGCTACAAACTGTACAGAATGAGACATCCAAAAGAAGTAACGGACAACAGATGGTGGGACATCATATCACCGAGGAGACAAAAGCATCCGTTAGCTCCTCCTTAACCGTCGAGTTTCAGCTGGCGTAGTGTTCGTTGGCACTGTCGCTTTTCGCTTACGCACCTGTAAAACACGATCGCTGCCACAACTATAAACTTACATCACTTGTTGTCACCGTCAAAAACCTCTCAACACAATTAGTTATTAGCCACGTCAAAAAAAGCTCATCGTGAAATACCGAGGACAAGCTTCATGGATAATGAATTCCGAATAGATTTTGAAAATATTCATTCAGATAAGCCAATTTTTTCTCTCAAATTCACCACAGAAACAACAATGGGGAGAGGTATTCCAGGGTGTGGTTTATTGCCCTCCCAAACGACGAGAAGGAGAAATAGAAGCAACTAAAAGGGTGGGCTTACGGCTTAGCCCCTGTCTCATAGCACATCTCCATTTCGAGCTCTTTCTTATTTACTTCACATGAAACAGTTCGGTCAACACAAGATTGCCATTCTAATGCTTCTAATATGAAACTTCCTCCTCCAAAAGCGTTATGACGAAATTTCTGCATCGTCACTATGCGCTTATGCAACAACATCGAGGCTATCATGGAGGCTCAACAAAGCATGCGAAGCTCGGTCAATCGTCTGATGCGCCGCTATTCAATATTTACAACATTCNTATGACCAAATTTCTGCATCGTCACTATGCGCTTATGCAACAATATCGAGGGTATCATGGAGGCTCAACAAAGCATGCGAAGCTCGGTCAATCGTCTGATGCGCCGCTATCCAATATTTACAACATTCAGTAACCCCAATAAACCCCCAATCACACAGTTTACACAAAAGATTTATTTAAACACTCACTGCCTGAGGCAGCGAAGACGACAGCTCAATCATATCAGTTATGGTGCGAGTCGACGATGGCAAGCCAGCATTCATTCCCTCTTTATCTTCAGTGAACATCGATGTATCGCCCATCGATGATACCCTCATGCGCGGCTCTATTTCAAAAGTCTGCAACGAACAAAATCCCCTGCATTATTGTTACTGAACATCGCCTCCTTTAATAGCAACTGCATTACATAACTGTGCATCACTACCACTCCCTCATCCAACCGCCCCCCCCCCTGCTTTGCCACTGTTCCATTCGCGGCAAACAATCCAGCAGTAGAAAACAAATGCGCGAATAACTTGCAAACCACCGAACTAATGAAATTTTAGATATTTCCCATACTTATGAACATTTGGAGTGCCAATGCCCACCGCGTCATTTAAAAAGGTGACAAGTTGAACGCCAGAAGTATCATAAGGAAGAAAGAAACGAGCTGATATCTTTGAGGATGCAAACGAACCTTTCCAGTAGCAGTCTGGTACCGTGTTCTCAGCGATTCCAGTTCATATTCGGCAGTCTGTAGCGCATGCTTCAACTCTTGTAGCAGCACAATGCTCGACCGAAATTCATTGTATCCGACGACGATCTCTTCTGCTCCCACCGGCACTAAGTCTACAATATTCCTCTTTCGTCATTGTCGGTAAAGCAAAACAAATACCCTCCTTATAGGATTGTTTAACTTCCTGTGCATAATTAAATTTGCGACTATAAAAAACCCTATGATAGTTTTGCATAAAGACAAAGATGCAGCGTATAACACATTAGCAAAGCACATAACGGAAACAAATGAAACTAAGAACGAAACAGGAGGAAAGAGGGCGAACAACTGGCAGCAACATCTAAAATACCTTCTGCGGGGTGATGAGGACAAGCAAGATCTCAGTTGACAGGTCGGAAGGAAATTTCTACGTTCCTTAAGGAAAGGAATCGCTGCGATGACGATAAAGCAACGGGAGTTGAGGGAAAAATCACACCACAAACATCAAAATGAGAAAGTCAGACACGAAGTGAGTGAAAGCGATGGAAATCTACCAAGTTTGAGTTTTTCGATGACCGTTTCAATATTCTTCAGTTTCTTTTGTCCCACGTTCGTGGGCAGTTTCATCTCTTGACTTCGAAGATGGGCACCCGCTGAACGAAATTCTGGAAACCTCAGCGACGAATGTTCCTGAAAATTCTCGAAAGATCTCAGCAATAAGCAAATATTTCCCAAGGTGTGACGACGGCAAGCAAGCTCTCAACAGAGAAGGAAATTTCTACGTTTCTTGATGAAAGGAAACGCTGCGAGGACTTTCTACTAAGCAGATGGAAAATTAATGATCACACGGGGGGAAACAGTGAAATCAGCAAAGCAAAAGATTGCATTCACATAAACTGCAAAAAAAAAAATGTACAACTCTACAGTGACTATTCACTCCTTGACAAAGTGATGCAACAATGATGCTTTTGGAATAGGATAAAAAAGGCTATGGTGTATGAAACGGGGGCGGTACGTTACCTAATATAANGTGGTATATGAAACGGGGGCGGCACGTTACCTAATATAACATAAATCCTGCAGGTGTGATGTATTTGAACGGAACTAAGCAGCGTCGAACTGTGCGACAAGGAATCTGTAGGAGAGCGATCTGCAGTCGGGCATATGCGCTGCACTGCCCTTTATGCATTCAATAATAAGAAACTCATCACTCAGGGCAATAATCGGATTGCATTTCGCACATTAATCTTGCAAAGTTCTCCATATATCACAACAATCGAAAATGAACATTACAATGCCCCAAGCTAATGAATGTCACAAAGCAAAACGGCCCACCGCGTTAAAAAATTGCTTTTCTGGATCACCAAGCTCCAATTTTTACAAAAGAATTCTGTAGGTAGGCAACCCGCTTAACCCCAAATTTGAAGTGACCGCTTGCATGTCAAATCAGAAAGGGAATTGAAGGCGTTGGGGGAAATATCAAGAAGGTAACCTACTGCAATGAATGAGGCGCTCGCTGAATGTGCCATACTAGCTGTAGAGGTCTTTGGTCTCACCACCGACTTCTTCTTCACTCCAGGTGCTGGCGACAGAGCTGATGACCTGAAATAAGCGCATCCTTTCGCTGCTTTCTCTTCGAAGGTACCTGCATTCAACAACAAATCGTAACGATCACGAGCTTGGCAATGGTCGATTAGTGCTCCCCCTTTCCCTCTCTATCTTCCTAACCTACCTGCAGACAGCTACAATCATTTCTTCTCAAAACCAGTCGAAAGCTAAAAAGACACTCAATGAACACCCCATTCCCTCAACCACATCTCCAATACTGAACAATGAATTAACTTTTCGACTACCAATATTCCCCTTAAAAGACGAACTTTCTGGATTGCTAGAATGCAACGAAATTGATAATTAAGCTGACACCTCAATATGCAAGCATTAATTTGGCATGCACTCATATCTCAACACAACATATGCTCGCATACAACAACTTCGTATTCATTTTGTGCCGAGCAAATCAGCGATGTAAATCCATTCAGACAAGAAATGAATCAGACAATGCAAGACTCCATCATGCGAAATGCTTTCTCCCTGAAGTAAAACAACTAGGCGACATGTTTTGAGGCTATCTAAAGGTGCCAAATTTGGCCAGTTTCTCTTCCTCCCACAGCATTCCTCCTCGTCTTAAACATTTCTATGAGCTTGTTACTAACCTAATCATCGGTGGATAATCGCAAAGCAGAATGAACAAAATAATCTAATATTTTTCCTCCTTTTTACTAATTAAACAGTCGATACACTTCTTAAGGTGAGATAACAAATTTGCGAACGATAAAATGTTATGATCAAAAAATATGGCCTTAGCGAATGCGAACCTCTATGCAGGATGAATGAAAATGTGCAAAGGTAATTGAACACAGCACGACTGCACTAATAAAATTCGTCATCAATTTCAAATAACTCTTCGCAATTACATTTCAGTAACGCAGCATAAAGGAAATCAAATTTCGCCACAAAACATTTCCCTGGCTAAAGCGTCCCAAATTTTTTGAAGCTTCGAGTGGAGGGGAGGGGAATGAAGTTGTCCGAGGTCGTATAGCAAATCAAAAAAACCAGATTTATCAGTGTGAAATGTGTGCGACCCGGTTCTACCACACAGCACTGACAAATTTGATGCAGCAGTCGGTTTCGTCAACTTAAAACCATTCAGCGTTCCCCCAACTCATAAGAAAAAATCCTCACTTTTGCACCAACCCAAAAAAAGGAAAATGAACTGACGTGTTTGCAGGCGTCGTGGGTGTCCTGTCGCTGGCAGTGATCAACTTCTGTAGGTCCTGTGCTTTCCTCTCACGTTCTCGTTTACGAACCTCGATTTTCCTCATTTCAGCAATCAACATTTCCTCCTCTTCAATCTAGAACAAACCTATTTTCATAAACTATGCTGCAACAATGCCAATCCAAACTATCAAACAAAGTCATTTGAACGCATCATCAAAGTGAAGATGTCCTTTTATCACCAACCTATTTATATCCTTTTAGTTCGCTGTCTGCTAAAAAGAACTTAAAGAGCACAAAATACGCGGACTTTTTTGCAACAATTCTGTCACCCTCTAAAAAAGTTTTCTTAATAAAGCTTAACGCTCAGCTGCATGCAAATGTCTAGTTGCGTTACACAAAGCCAAAACTATTGAACATAGCACTAACGAACACATTCACAACAACCGCATCATCCTGGAATCGCTATGGAGTATGAAAATACTGAAAGTCGATCGAAAATTTCTAAGGTACTAGCTGGAGGCACATATCATGATGCACATCAACCTTTCCAAGCATCGGCTGGGTGTTGGTGGTCTATACAAAACTGTGCCTATTGATGAAGGAAATCCGCGCATAACATACAGAAGATGGAGCGTTCACGGATCAGCTATAAATAAGTTTTTGAACGAAAAGCTGCTGTCATCATTACCTTAGCTTGTGTTCTTATTCGGTGTGCAAAGGCCTCTCGCAATTTTTGAATTCTGCCTCATTGATACACCATAACACGAATGCATATGCGATGATGATGTTGCTTGCAGGCACTGCGACGTCACCCCACTTGTAGTGAACGAAGTGAATTCGACACATCTAATAGTATACGCAGCAAGCATTCACTCACGAATCAAAGTACTTGAAAGGAGTCAGTGGAAAGAACACGCGGGTCAGCTCACCTNACGGATCAGCTATAAATAAGTTTTTGAACGAAAAGCTGCTGTCATCATTACCTTAGCTTGTGTTCTTATTCGGTGTGCAAAGGCCTCTCGCAATTTTTGAATTCTGCCTCATTGATACACCATAACACGAATGCATATGCGATGATGATGTTGCTTGCAGGCACTGCGACGTCACCCCACTTGTAGTGAACGAAGTGAATTCGACACATCTAATAGTATACGCAGCAAGCATTCACTCACGAATCAAAGTACTTGAAAGGAGTCAGTGGAAAGAACACGCGGGTCAGCTCACCTCTTGTGGAGTTCTGTTCCATTGCTTTATTAGCTGCTCCTTACGCCTCTTCTCGTGTTCAGCATCATAGCACAATAGTTCAGCATTCGGGTCTCGACTCGAATTGAGCTCATTCACCGCATTATAAAAACGCTCCTTCATTTCCTCCATCGTACGTCGTGTAGAACCCTCCCAACGATCGACTATTATCGGCCACCTGTCGTTAATAAACTACTGATGAATTCAATACAAACAAAGGTTTCGAAAAAGCGGCTTAACTCGCCACCTCAGCTAACTACTTCTAATTGGTAATAAAAGCTTAAAGAGCATCAGAAAAGCGAATCCTGAGATCCTCTCGTGGAGACTCTCTACGCCTAATGCTGAAGAAAAATTGAGAGATATTTTTCTAAAAAAGACGTACCTTAATGAAAAGTGCCACGATACATTTCCGAACAAAATTTTTCACAATTCCACCAATAATACCGAAATCTCCTCAAACAACTTGACCGAAGGATCTATGACCACATTGCGGGATGAAAATCCTCTCCTCCTCTGCCCCTTTCGAGATTTCATGCACCATCAACGAATGGACCTCTCGTTTTTGTTTCATTTGCAACAACAAATTCGTAATATAATTTCTACCCTTATAAAGTGTGCTTGCATCGTTTGATTTACATCCTGACTCAAGGAGAACACAAAACAGAATCGCTGAATGCCTACATTCAGATCATCCACTGCATCAACCACATAACATATAGAAAAGGTTGACGAATACAACGACTGCATTAATGAAGTGGGGAGAAGTAACGCACTTAGAATTGACTTACCACCTATCGGACAAAGACGGCGGTCAGTGACTCCTTATTGTAAGACAGGGTAAGGACGCTTCATAGAAAGCCAGAAAGCTTACTGAAGCTGTCCAGTGAGGGAAAAATAACACCCCAGTCCGCTCAAACCCTACCTTTGAAAATATCTCGCGCTTTTCATGTTGCCATACGAACACCTAGAAAGCAGCAAGCTCAAACCTCAAGTCAAATCGCGTGCACAGGTCAAAAAGATGTAACGTATCTTCTTTCGACCATTTCAGCGACTTCAGATGCTTGTCGTATTCTTCGTCGGTGAATGTCGGTATGTTTATTACCTAAATTTTATCAGTTGTACAATCTTTATGACCTCAATACTGCAAAAATGGGGTAGAAAACATCATCGTTAAATAAAAGACGGATATTACAGGTTCAATATTAATATCACAATATCACAGTTTCAATATCACAATATTACAGGTTCAATCAACATATTAAACCCAGATGGAACTCTTGTTATAAATATATATGAACTGAAATGTTTAACCCATGGATTATTACAGCGTTCTATTAACCTCATATTTCTATGAATGCGAAAACTGTTCCAAGAAGTCTACGTGTTCATGAATATGAAGGAGAATTGCTAAAACTCATGAGTGAAATGTGTAGGAACTGAATGGGCGAATCAAAGGCAGTTATTGTCTGCAAAAGTGGTCTATTTAGACTCGTCAAGAATATTTCTCCTTCGTGCAGCCGACTAGGAAACCGAAGCATGCATACCTTGTTGAACCTGGCAAAGGGATATGGTGCGCCTGCTTCTATCTTGTCCACTCTCTGCCAGTGACACAACTGCAGTCCATCAACTCTCGCCGGATTGTCGAATGGCTTCCACACCCAAGGCCGTACTTGCCGCATACCGATCTGCAATATCAATCGCACTGCTTCACAAGCACAATTCACGAGTGCCGAATATACCAACTCACTGAATATATAAATTTATATTTATGTGGAACATTAGTGTGAAATATGATGACTTAATATTTAAATATGATGAAACTCAAATATATGCAAGCCATAATTTCATGAGCCTCGTTGAAGTGGAGGATGGTGGCACTAATTCCCATTATAAAACATCACCGAATCACGCCAATAAAGTCTCCATCAGGCAAACTACACTGTCATCCTAAAAAACTAAGTCGATGACGGTCACATACATTTCAAACTAAGCCAAATTCCCATCCTCTCATTTATAATTAAGCGGGTGAAGCTATCCTTTTGATAACATCAACAAAACCCCCGGCCATATTTCGACATCACCTCCTCGATAGCACCAAATGGCCCGAACGTTCTCTACTGTTTTTTATCCTCTCCCACCTATTTCAGCACTACAGCCCCACCTCCCGATGCTAAAAAAATGGCCTATTGCGCAAGATTGGTTTGCCATCAAGCTGCTTGTTTACTCTGCATTGTTAACAACGACATTCTATGGAACCCCCTCATAATCTTTACGCTATCATGTCGCTTTCAGCTGCAAATTGTGAGCCCATATGCTACATATCGGGTGCGAGTTTTTAAGCAGCCAGTACTGATCTGCCTCGTTTCGATCATCCAATTTTGCAAAGAAAGAAACGAGTCATCCATCACTTTCAATTGGTACGAGGTCGTTGCAATGTCTTACTTAGGATCTTATGAAGACTACACTTATGAACACTTAATTGCATCTACAGATCTCTCGCATCCTTCCACCCCTCCCCCTCCTTACGATGGAAATAAGGAAGATAAGCACTCACCCTTGCTTTCTGATTGCGATATCCGAGATTCTTTGTTGCAGAGGGAATTAGGGCGGCGAGGTTTTTTTCGCTATCCTGTGCCAACAAATTAAACAGCTCACGATGCATTCCTTCCGGTCGCTTGAAATGAGCCTCTGTCCGACTCGATCTCTTCTAAACAAACTGATATATGAGCAGAGGGTTAGAGAGTGGAGTGTTATGATCTATTTTATGCAAATGGTAACAAGTGAAGAAATGCACGAAAGAAATTCTCTCCTTGAATATCTTTCCTAATGACTTCAGACTCATGTACCTATAGCGCGAAAGGCTGAAAAAAAAGGGGAGTATACAGCGCTCAACAACGTATTTTCTTGAAGAAGCTGGGTGGGCTGCGCGAACTTCAACGTGAAAATTTGTTTCTTTCCTGCAGCGGTTTCAGCTGCACAACAAAATTTGCATGTGCAAATTGCATGGATAATTCGAGAGCTGATGGATTGTTGGGAAAAGGGTGAACTCGATCTTCCTGCAAAGATTATAGTCATCAAGTCTTGAGATTCGAGCGATATGCCTTATGAAGTGGGAGTGAACACGAGAAATACGCACACAATGCGCACATGCACAAACATTACAGAACTATTATGCGTTGCATAAGACTGCACTTGCGAAAAGAAGGCTTCAGATTTGTTGAAGCAAAAAACGTCTGCTTGCAAGAAATGAATTTAGAAAACACTGAGGAACCCTGGAAAAATCTTTGTGAGCCCCTCAAACACGATTCTAAGGAGGAGAACGGTTAAAAACATTTTGAAAAGACTTCCTCTCGTTCCTCGCCTATATTATTTAGCAGCAAATTTATTAGAGTATTGCTATATCTAGACCTGGATGTAAGTGCTGATAACGCTGCACAGATAGATCACCAGGTGGAAGAATATTTGCTTTCGCTTTCCCTCATCTTTTCTTCCTTTCGTTTCGTGAAGTTATTTCCACTGAGCAACAATCTCTGCCTGATAGCATTCTGTGGCTTGCAACCAGCATTTCCCCTCGCATTTGCAGCAAGCCACAGCAATGTTCTCATGCTATAGATTTTCATCACTTGATCACTTGATTGA
>JAARMF010003666.1:0-15539 GCA_022844705.1 Toxascaris leonina
TTTCAACCTTATGTTATGTTCTTAGAACGTAGGCATTTGATGGCAGATGCAAGCAGCTCGATCGACGAGATTCTTTGACTCATTGGATTGTTAATCTGACCCTAACTCCAGAACTCAGGCTCTCTATTGTATCCGTGCACAGTGTCCACTATATTTAATGGTTTTTTTTTTGCTTTTGATAAAAAAATATTATGCAGAGAATTTCTCTTTGTAAATTCAGATTTTTAACGATGCAAAAGAATGTTGTGTCGCTTGCTGATGAGTTGTTTGAAGCGATAGCTCAGTTGAGGTACCCGAGTAGAACGCATCGAATGGTGCAACAACCAAGAGCGGGGCATTACAATCTTATTTCGTGGTTGTAGATGAGAACATGGCTTCTGAGGTTGTACTGAGTAAGAAATTAATAGACACATATAGTGGGTGACGAATAAGTTTCAGTGGTAGCTGATACGTCGAATTCAAATCCGCTTAGAAATTGCTATAAATATTTGAGGATGAATCAGATGAAGATGAAAAAGAGGATGAAACTATGGTGGAGAGTGCAAAGGAGGATGAAAAGTCAGAGGCGGAAGAGGATCGTATGGAGACGGTTAGTTGGAAAGCTTATTCGATAGCTAACCCCACTCTGTTGATAGTTCTGAAAATGAATGTTTATTGATCTGGCATCGTTGGCCTCATTTAAGTTGAAGAAGTTTAAGAAATTCGATGTTGTTGAGAGTGATGAGAATAATAACTGATGGAGGTGTTGGTGCAGATTTGCGACTGTCGGCAATTTGCACACTTTAATTTGTGGCTTTTCACGAGCAATTGCACAAATGTTTATTGAATGGCACTTTTCTTTTTTGTCCACTCAATTTTAACGATTGAGGGGAATTCATGTGAAGCCGGAATGTAATCTGATTAGTTAGCATAACAAATGTATACAAGGAGCTCGTCGAATCGCATATCGGCAAACGAAGTCCTATCTTATTTGAGTCAGTGAAAGAGTTGATCCCTTATTAGGTCGGTTTTAGAGACCTTTGTATTCTTGTTATATTGATCAATTTTCTTTTGATATGTTATCCTCTGTGCATTTCGGTGTGACATTGTTCCTGGTGGCGCCTTTTAAGTCTGGAAGGAAACAAGATGCCTCTCCGAATGATGTGATGTGAAGGAATGGCGAAAATTGCCTTTTTTCAATGAGATCCTTTGATGTACATAAGAGATCGACCTAATTGTTCAGCTAGTTATGGCTTCGTTTCATTTCTCTGACATAATTATAGCTAGGACTATCGTATTGTTCACGTGCACCTCTCCTGTGAGCGGATGTGAACTGAGCTGAGTAATCACAAAATGAGACTATCTCTTTTGTTGTGATTCGTAGGTTGTATCAGGAAACGTTTTAGATGACCGTAACAAGTGAGATAGGCACAATGGAATGCGAAGAGGACAAAGAGATCGACATAAGTGAGGTGGAGAAGTATCGTAAAGAACGTGAGAATGCACAATTTCCAGACGAGATCGATACACCTCTCGACATTCCGGCGAGAGTTCGCTTCCAGAAATATCGCGGTCTCAAAAGCTTTCGGTTAGGCACTTTAACAAGTGAACACTTTTTCCTTCCATTCGGTGTGGTTATTAGGACGGTTGTTGGGAATAGATCTTATTGTAAACCACAGTTAATGGTAGTATAACCACACATCTCTCTTGCGGTTATTTTGGCACTATTAGCTATGCGAAACGCCATCGTTACTCTCGTTTGTTTTCGCTGCTGAGTTGTACTCACATATACAGTCATTATACACTTTAGAAATATGCAGTGTGATGAATCATATCTGCAGTGATAGTTCAGTTCACTGATCACGGTAGTGAAGAGGACGAAGTGTGCTGCTACGATATGTTATAAAACTTATTTCGTTCCGATTGGTTGTCTCTTGTGAATTACTCACAGATGAAGGTATTAGAAAGGGTCACAGGCCATTGCGATTGATGGGAGCATTAAAGGAAAATGCATGTGAAGAAGCTGTTTGTTGAGTCGATCACATAACTCAGAATATCTGATGCTTTATTCCATTTTTTTTTTGTAACTTTCGCCTTTTGAGTGGAGTTGCAAAAAACACGTGGCATTGATGTGCATTTATGTCTTTTATCACTCTACTCGAGGAATGGCGCCTTCGTCAATGCTATATTTCCTGAATGTTGCGTAGTTTCGAATGCACGTGTTGTCGATTCGTAAGCGTCATTACTGTTCATTGAACGAGTACTGGCGTTACCATCGTTGAATATCCTGACAATCCTGGATTTACGGCTGTAAGTTATTCGTTTCAGAACCTCCCCATGGGATCCGTTGGAAAATTTACCGATAACGTACGCTAGAATCTTCAAGTTCGCGGATTACCGACATTCCAAGAAAGTCGCACTCGCTTCCGTTGATGAGATGGGCGATGAGGGCAGTGCGGTGCATGGTGCATATGTCACCATTCATATCGCAAACGTACCGTTGCGTTTAATGGGTAGGTTCTCGTTGTTTCCCCAGGTCAGGTTCATATGTGTGCTTTCCTCGGCTGAAAAGCGTGTGTGCGAGTCCTCTGCTCGTCTGCCTTTTTATTTCAGTCTTGAAGTCTACTGAATCGATTGAAACGCAACTTGCCATGTAAATGGATACGCGGGCTGATTTTGTACTCGGGCTGTATCGCGGAAGATGACCGGACAAAGAAGTTTATTGCGAATATATTGCAATGGGTTTAAAGAGCGAATGATCGAGACTGAAGTCCTAATTGCTGCTTTAGTATACTGTTATTATATCCATCTCGCACGAATGAAAGTATGGCTGTTCGGCAACAACTCTGCTGCTGATGAATGTTACGTTTTGTGGAGATGTGGAAAAAAGTTTTATTCTGCTGAAAGCCAAAGATTGCAGGAAGCGTTTTACTCATTGCTTTTTGGTGTCGACTGTGCATAATAGTAAATTTGGCAGGTAAGTAGTCGAGCAGTTTCGACGGCGTCTTTGCTTTTGGCAAAAAGGTATTTAGACATCTTTGATTTGCTTTCCTTTCAGCAGTTCAAATTTCTATGCTCATCATTACCTTGCGAACAGAGCCGCATTGGCATTTGTGAGCATAGAACACCTGCATTTATGTTCAAGACAGCATGGTACTTTGCTTGTTTGATCCGCAGTTAAAGTCATTCATACCTGAAATAACGTAAATTCCAAATGCACATAACAATCTTCAGCCTGAGTTAAAGGTGTAACTTCATAATTGTTGTTGATGTGCCATCAGCAGTCGATAGTGTTTCGACAAATCTCAATATACGAAAGTATCGATTTAGAGGCATAAATAGACGGAGTGAATGGCTGCAACGGTATTTTAGGGTTCATTGAAGATGCATCTGCATATAGTCTATGGGAATGAACTGTTGAATGAAACTGATTTAGAGACTTGGGGGAAAAACTCGCCAATGGTCTTATATGCTCTGCTGCCTCACGAACAGAAGATATCTATCATGAATATGGTACTACGGAAGCATCCATCTTGCACAGTGCCGATACTTAACAAGCAGAAATTGATATTCCACGTTGGCTATCGACGTTTTGAGGCGCAACCGATCTTTTCACATCATACAAACGGAGATAAGTTTAAGGTTGAAGTTGGCTTTACTTATAGTTCGACGAAAATAGACTCAATTGTTGAGGTGTTGTTTCGGCAAGGAAGGGGGGGGGGGGGGGNCAAGAAGGGGGGGGGGGGGCTAGGGGGCTGTGATAGTGAATATAGACATGTAAGCAGCGTTGCGCTAAATTTCATTGCATATTGGCCATTCTACAGTTCTTTGTGATTTCAAAACACGTCACATTTGTTGTAGTCACGATGGCTACATTGCTTGCCATCTTTGTTGTTATAGCCACAAAAAGTGCTGCGAAACGATTCGAATTCGCTGTCGACCCTTTATTCGTTGTTTATACGACAGCACTGTGCATTTTATCCTCCAAAGAGTAAAAGCTTTTCTCTTATAACTTCACAGACATAAAGCATTTTAGTGCACCAACGTCATCCATTGTATAATTTAGTATATGTGTCTATATGTTCCGACCAATTTTGAATATATTTTCATAAGGAAGAATAGATTTTTGTATCGTTAGTGGAGTGATTGCGTGCTGAGATTCAGTACGTTTTAGGAATAAGAAAAATGATGTGGTAGTTATATGTGATTTTGTTACGTTGCGATGGAGACGATCACATAATGAGAGGTTTTCGTTCAAGAACTCCATGACGTATGCTGGCTTTGAATACTTATTTATCATTTGCTTGGAATTAGTTATGGTTATAAAAAGTCCGTTTGATGAATGTAAGCTCAGTACCAAAAGGTAAATGAACGTGAAGAGGAGAACTAAGACGTCACCTGCAAAGTGGAGATTTAATTGAGCTGTCGTTGTTTCAGATGGAACGTTTCATGCCATCAGAGGGTGCCTTTGTAGCATCTGTGTTCGCACCGATAATGTTCCCTCCGGCATCCGTTCTTGTGTTCCGCGAGGATGCTAAAGGTCATCAGCACCTAGTTGCATCGGGAGGTGTTTTGGACGTCAATCCGGATAGGATCGTCTTGAAAAGGGTTGTTCTTTCGGGACATCCGTTCAAGATCTTCAGACGTCATGCAGTTGTTCGATATATGTTCTTTAATAGAGGTGCTTTATATTCGTTCATAGATTTCGTTGTATCAACTGTTTTCAGGAGTGTCTAGAGAAGAATGCTGCAGAATACCTGCAAACCACCTTGTATTGCGGTCATCCCTGAACGCTGACTGCTCTATCACTGTTTCCTAAGCTACAAAACAAGTCTGCTGCAGTAGGAAGGAAAAGATGCCTTAGTGGTAACACTATCAATGCATCGATTAGGGAGAATGTTACCTATGCGATGGGCGATCATGTTCTTTTCATTTTTGATCCTTCATCTCATTAGGCGTAACTGTCAGCCCAAGATTTGGGCGTGTCATTTTTTTCGCTCACTTGCAAATTCATAGCAAAGCTGGATGACACGACTACAAATTATTGCAGAGGACATAGAATGGTTCAAACCGGTGGAGCTATACACACCGCGTGGGCGTCGAGGACACATTCGCGAGGCAGTCGGTATATACTTTCGCCTCTGTTTTCACGTCCATCCTATTTCATTTCATTTGTAAAAGGCACTAATTAACATGCTATAGGAAAATACGTAGTCAGTGAGTCGTTGTCACGGAGAAACCTTTCGAAAATATTGTGTCTTGCGATGAATTCCAATGCAAAGTGGAGTGCGGAACCCTCGTTTTATATTTTATGCCGTATTCTGAATTCCGGAAAAACGATTACTAGACGTTTAAGATTCGGTTTGAAACGTAAAGTGATTAGTTCGTTTCAAACATTTAGGGTTTATACTTCCGCAATTGAGGATTAAGTCCAAAGTAAATTATGAGGTAAATCCGCTTAAAGAAACTTGCCCAGTCTCCTTTGTTGAATCCACATTAAATGTATCAGGTTAATCCAGCAGTTGTATTGTTTGAGAAATTTGCTTACGAAAACAATTGAATAATCCAAGTAAAAGAGGTATCTCAGTAGAGATTGAGGAACGTAGCGTTTCGTGCCGTTTTCCTTCACAACTCCTCGTTGCCCTTAAAATTCTTTGCAATTTCTTCCACTGTTACTTTCTGCTGTCCACCGGAACTTTCAACGGTTTGTGATCTTTTTTCGCGTTACGGATATTATAGATGAATACTCATAATGGAATATTATATAATAAATAAAGTGAAATGCTCAGGCGCAATATTCTTTAGACACTTTTATCCATCTCCTCCCCCCCCCCTCCCCCCCGCCATTTTTGAATTTCTTTTTCATACTTCTAGGCATAACTGACTGTAATAAGTCTAAGTGTGATTCTTCTCTTGACTCTTGGAGGGAAATAGTGTAATCATTGAAGCAGTAACGGTTGATCGTTGTGCAGTCTTGCCCTTCGAGTAATTCACTTTGTAGATTTTTTATTGCTCTCTTTTAGTAGCGTTTTTAAAGATGCTGAATGAGATTTGTCCTCGGCAGATCTAATTCGCTCTTCACGAACGTTGCAAGCATGTTTCATTTATGGCTGTCACTCTGGGATAGTTGATGGAATTGAGATAGGATAGGGTAGTGCAACGCTAGCCTACCGCTAAATTAGAAGGGGACAGGTGAGTGGTTAAGCTTAGCCGAAAGAGAGAGGCTTAGACGCATGGAAGCGCACTGCTTGGAAATTAGTGGTTCGCTTCTTGCTCATGAAAGAGACGGCAAATGCAGCACTTATTAGGTGTAAGGGGGGAGGGGTAAGCCGATAGGCTTGGGAGAGGCGTGATGCTTAAACACCGTCAATTCCGTAATTGTGGGTGTTCACTTCCAGTCTCAGCTACATAATGAGAAATGAGGATATCAGCTTTTGTGAAGTAAATATTTGGGTCAAAGTTATCTTAAGCCTTCTTTGACATCGTTTAGGTGGATTCTATTTTGAAATGGTGTTCAATTGTCGTTTATGGTGCGAATTGTTTGAACCGCAAATCGCACGATCACATGAGCTACAACTGTTAGTGGATGGGTCGTTAGGACGATATTTGATTTTAAGGAGATTAAATGAAAATTGATTCGTTAAGGTACACATGGTCATATGAAATGTACGTTCGATCAGCAGCTGAATGCGATGGACTCAGTGATGATGAATCTCTACAAAAGAGTTTTCCCTAAATGGACCTACAACCCATTGACAAAGCGGAAGTATATTAACTGTGGGCAGAACGGAGGAGAAGAACAAATGGAAGCGTAATCGCCTGTTTCCAGTTACTGTCTGCTTCACACATCGATTCGTTTGAACGATTTCCGAGTCATTCGTATGAGGGGATTGAGCGAATGAAGGGGAGGAGAAGAGAAGATGAGTTACAGAAAGTTGTTGGCCGTATCTTATGTCTAAGATAGACGAATGTTGTCGTTCATAGGATACAATGGACATGTGAAAAGATTCAGAGGTTTAGATTCTTCTGTTGGAAGCGTTCCGGGATAAGAATTCAAAGATTCTGAAGGCTCACTTCCGAGATCTTTCATATGTAAGTTCAGCGAGGTGTGATCTGACTTATAGCTCTCGCTTAGCAAACCAAGTGATTCTACTAACGAGGCGGTGCAATCATATCGTAAATTTCCGGTGTTGTTTTCTGATTGATGACAGTAGCAAGTGGGATAACTTATAAAGGAGGCGAATTGCGTATATTGTTATTTGTGTACCTGAAAGATACTGTTGAATAGGAAGCATATGATGCTCACGATTTCAGAGTGCAGCGGCTGTGTTCACTGTTGCGTTTCGCTGCTCTCTTGACCTGTTGTGTCCCGTTTCTCTATGGTTCTTCCAAAGCAAAACGGGATATAATCGGAACATTCGTTGTCTTTGCTTGTTGTGCCCTTAATCCAGAGTCTAATAAATCTTTTTATGTCGAATTGTTGCAGCGTACAGTGAAACTCTCGATTTGTATGAATCGTCTGCGTTGACTCGTTATAAGGGCGATTCTGAACGATGGAATTCCACAGTAGTCCATATGGGTGAATGCATAAGTTCGTCTACCTTCCGCTCAGCTTTCATACCCCTCGAGTCAAGTAGGCATACTAATATTTTTGTATGATATTTAATTTCCTCTAAGGGGAGGACATAATCTACACCATCAATTTGTTAAGTTGTAGTATGTTGTACATGTGGAGGGTCGAATGGTCTATGTTGCTCCTATTTCGTTGGATGTGTCGTATTCGGGTTGTATAAACTCAATGGCAACATGGCGGTATATCTAGTGAAAGGCATAAGGGTGTTGATTGATTGAGTGTATATGGGATGTTGATATTCTTTATTGCGGCACTGCTGTGGAGGAATTGCAGGAGAAAGTAATGCGGATACCGAGACCGCTGTGTGGTGGAGGAGAAGATATCATAGATACCGCGTGATCACAGGTCGGCGTTGAATTATGTTGTGGAAGAATAAAAATCTGTGTTCTGTTCGGAGTGTTTTTTTGCGGCAAAAGTTGAGACATTAATATAGTTTCGGACTGAAAGTCCAGTTGGGTATATCATTCGGAGACACCTTCCTTCACGCACTTTTCGGGACGAGTGTAGAGTCGGCTTCGAGTTGGTTTCGAAGGGAATAAATGGCCCAAATTTACTGTACCGGAGCTCCCAAAACACAGACGTTGGGCGTATCAGTAAGAGGTAGATAAACAGCAGCTATGATCGTCTTCACGTGTAGAGAAAAATATGTGAGTTGCATAGGTGATGCTAGATCACTGCAATCACTAAAATATTGAGCTGTATTTATGGGCAAAGGTCGTCTTCTAGTGACCCACTTTTGACGGTGCCATTCAGAACTGAGGAGAGAAAATTAGTGTGAATCGCAGTGTGGCGTTGCTTTAAACAAGTAACCACTAAGAAAAACGGGTATTTGGATAGAAATATTCCCAATATGATCGAAAGTTGCGTCATACGGATGTGTTGATGGTAAACAGTAGAATATTGCGGTAATGACAAACTTACGGTTTCCTTTACTGAAAGAGGAACGTTTTCGACGGGAACGAATCAATGACCGACTAGCTATGGTCATTTGAATCTTGCCTTACTAACGTATAGGAGAAGTTTACGTAAATGGGTTCAAGCGTTCGGAAGTAGTAAGACGGACGTCTCGACTTGTGCTGGGAATGGGATGGAAGCTTGAGGGCGTACACTAGGCTTTCTTGCCGGAAATAGGCACAACACGTTATGCGGGAAGTGGAGACATTTATCGAAATCATCTCATCAATAAGCAAACATGGTGGAAGGATCAAGTTTACCGCACTTAATGCGCTTTCTCGAATGTTATACTCTCTGAAGAAAGTAAAGTTATCGCACTCTTCGCGAGCTTCACAGTTTGCATTAAGTTTTAAATCAAATGTGAGCGATTGCATCTCACAAGTTGATGTGCATACGCATCTTCGTAAGCATCGAAAATCAGCGCACTTTCAAAGATTACTCAAGCCTTTCCGCTTTAGTTTGTTAGTTTGGTACCGCATCGAGATATCGTGAATGTATGTTTAATGGTGAATGTACAATGCATCGAGGCGAGAGGGAATGAGGTGCTACCTTCCTTCTGCTTCGCGCTCAGATATCTGTTCTGCTCCACACTTTTCTCATCGTTCAGCGTTGTAATTATGAAGATACGATATTATAGAATAGCGTCACTCATATTTCACATGCCTCATTCTTCTTTCGGAAGCGTTCATATTCGCCGTCATCAATATTTGTCGATGTGCGCAACCTGTTGACTGCTAAATGTCCGCACCGTTGTGCTCGATTTCTCTTCCAAGCCCATTTTTCGGAGATAAGACTTTAGTCTGCTGAGACGATGCTGACATCAGCAACAACAGATTTCTCCCATTTGCGATATGATGATTAAGTTGGAAGAATTACCAGAGAATAGTTACGCTGCTCGCTGGGAAAGTGGATGGAAGAGCCAAGATATTTAATTGATTTTTCTTTGATGATTGTGACCGTTGTTGTCAGTCTTTCCATAGGTCATTTATAGCTTCCGACAATGTTTTTTATTAGCTGTCTTTAACAACTTCCGTTGCCAACTTCATCAGTGCATCAGTGGATTAGTGGATGACGCCACCATTTCCTTCAAAACCCTCTACGTGATCCGTTTGAGCTTGCCTAGGAAACTAGCTCTTTGAAACATATGAGAGAACTAAATGCATTCAAGTAAATTCAGGGGAATTTTTATGCAAGCAAATTTTTGCATGAATTTACTGCAGTAAGCACTCCATAATCCGATATCGCCCTCTATGTTGGGTATGGACATTTTNGAATTTACTGCAGTAAGCACTCTATAATCCGATATCGCCCTCTATGTTGGGTATGGACATTTTCCGGGTATCCACCATCTTTCGAAAATTGAGGACATAAATAGCAAAACGAATTGGGGCCACCCATCGATTGTCAGCTGGGGTTATATGCACTGGTATATGCATTGTGATGAGGTTCGAACCGTAGAACACATGTCCATAGGAAACAGCGTGTAGGACATTTTCTGAACAGGTGTGCAATATTGCAACATCATAAGCATAAGAAAATCGGTGAGCTTTTGCAACAAAGAATATACGAGTGACCCCAACGTCAGATCTCTCTACTTCATGCATACCTAATCGAAGGCGAGGAAACGATGCTAACAGTGATTTTTGTTTAGTTCCGACTTGTCTAAGAGATACTCTCCAACTCGCACTCTTGTTTTAGTATTTCTGCTCATATTAGCAAAGCTCTTAGATGGTACCGTCCCTTCTGAAGTGCCAGAGAATGTCCCTAAAAGAGTCTCACATGCACAGACGAAATCAGTGGAGGCAATAAACTTCTGCTTTAGCTTCATTTTTTGATCTCCGAAAGCACAACTGCTGCCCTCGTGTCCTTTACCTGTAATAATATGCTCATCGTTTATTGTCACCTCGCCATTTGGTTGTGAGATTCAAGAATCACATTTTCGATAACTTTGTAAAACATGCCGAAAAGAGTTACTCTTTTGCCGTTCTGCGGTTGGAGTCTTGAGTCCTTGTGCAACCTATATACTGTTGACCANCTTGAGTTCTTGTGCAACCTATATACTGTTGACCACATTATTCATCGCACACTTCTGTCAGCAAATGATAAATACATCTACATGGTAAGGCATTCAAGCAGCTCCGATGAAATGTTGCCGATTCAGGCCACTTCGTACAGTGAATCCACTCAACAACATTTCAAGCTGGGCGAGTCGCTAGTATAGCGACATGGATGCTTTGAAAGAAGCTTTGCTCTTTGAGGCAATGACATTGGCGGTGGGCGATTGAGTGAATTCTCAAAATAGTTCTCCATCTTGTCGAGCATTCTTCTTCGCTGAAGGGAGATTCATCGCTTATCGGGAATGATGAGTCACATGCTGGCAAGGCATTTCCTTCACATCTTCCCGCAACTAGAAACATGTCAGCAATATCTACAGTTGTGCAGCGCATTTGAGCCTTAGAACTCTTAATTCCTGTTTTTGGCCTTCAATGCACTCCTCAGCTGTTGTAATTTGTTTCTGAGTTCCAGCTGAATTACAGCGTCGTCTTTCCCTTTCTGCTAGTAGCGAGTTTCAGTATGTCCAAGCAAGACATGTGAAATCCCCCTCCCTCTACTCTCCTGCAGTTATTGAGAAATATGGCAAAGCAGTGCCACATCGAGGTATCTTGTAATTGCAGCTTCTGATCACGTATCGAGGCACTTGTGACGTACTCGCCTCTCATTTGATCTACATCTCAACACTTTGTGCTGTCCTCACATGTGATATAGTCGTATTTGCATGCGCATCATTCGCACAACAAGTGTGATCCAACGAACGGTGATTTCCCATGCCGCTTTAAGCAACGTCGCTCAATGTGGTCGACTCTTCGAAGGGAGAAAGTAGTGGATGTGATGGCACAAACTTATTTCTGTGCTGTGACCATCCACCTTCAACGTCATCAGCACTTCCCCATATCGGCTTCTTCCTATTCAAAATCGCCTTTAACGTTGTCGAACGAAGTAAAAGCGCTTTTCCCTGCGCACACGAGTAAACGTCACCGCCATCTCGCTCATCTCCACCGCCTTCATAATGAATAGTGTCCTCAGCCCTCAATAATCCCAAATTGACTATTCCCACTAACGCTGATGAATGAAATTACTGATGATTGTAAAGGACCTTTGAAATGCTGCATCTCATTGTAAAACTCTTCGTTGATAGATCAACTTCACGGTGAGTTGGCATATATAAAGAATTCACAGTAGGTGGGGGAACGGCATCCAAACATATCCATAACAGTCTTTCATACACTGCCTTCCATTCAGCTAGCCAATCCTCGGGATCTTTCCTCACAGCGGTGTCACATCCGTTTTGTCTGTTATGCGATGACTCTCAAATAGAGATATCCAAGCTCAATATCACCTCGGTCAGCACGTATTCCCGCCAACATAATGAAAACTTCTGCAGTTGAACTGACCTGAACCTCCAACCGTTGTAAACAGTGTTTTGACTAAAGGTCGCCGTTTCGGGAGTAATCCTCGTCACCTCTGCATCTGCATGGGCACCAGTAGAAGGACGTCGCTACAGCTGGTCAACAACCAGCCGTTTTAGGTAAACAACCAACAACAACCCTCATATTCGGTTTGCTGGAATAGCAATCCGTGCGACTGCACTTGGTGACCCGAACTGACAGTCATTCGGAGCGATAACCGCGCACAAGTAGATCATACGGTAGTGAATACATCATCACCGTTGCGCCGATCTTCCTCAATCATCCTTCCCATCCCGCCACTCACTATTGCCGCCGAGTTGGCAATGAATCAAAATTTAAAAGAAACCATTTCAGATTTGAGTATACCTATCTACTATCGTGTTGAGACTATCCCAATTGATCTGCGAAAATCGGCATTGAGCAGCAGTGATCAAAGTTTTGAATCTCCTCGTCGTGTGCTGTCGGTGGTATCCTTCTGTGGGGAATGCACAAGGTGTTATGTCTACAGTGCCAATTTGTGCAGCCTGTCCACTCGAATGCCACCGGGGCTTGGTTCAGTCCTCTGCTCTGTTCTCTTCCACCGGGCTTTTATTTCCCTTGGTGGTCTAGAGATTTGTTCACATATATGGAGAAAATAATTGTTTTTATAGCTGTCCGGAGCCCTAGCTGGTGAGTAATGTTGGTCAGAGTGTGCATGCTTCAAAAACTCGGGAGTGAGCAATGGAGTATACACATTGAAAGCACCTTTGGGCTTTAATTTAGGCTTCGAAAAGAAGTGCACAAAGCTTTCAAATTTTCAACCTCTCACCCTTTTGCAGTGCATGCTGCCACTATATTGATCACCCTAGTCAAGGCCTTATTTCATCTGTATGCATAAGGGAACCCTACTGGGGAGCAGATGTAAGAGGGGTTTTTAGTGGGTGTGAATTGACCTTAAGTATATGCCACCGATCGGGTTTAAGAATTGTGCGGCGAAACGTGGGAAGGATATAGGAAGTCTTCGTTTAACTCACGTAAATCGCTTTACCACAGCGGACTACTTTGTAGGATAATCAGATGAGGATTCCATTCGTAGGGCAGGAAGCTATCAGTCTTATTCGTTGTGTTTCTTCTTCATCTAAATGACAAATTCCTCAATGTTTCTATTGTATTCGACGCCCATTTCTGGGATTCTTACCGAAACCTTATGGCGTTTCCCANGCACCTTTGGGCTTTAATTTAGGCTTCGAAAAGAAGTGCACAAAGCTTTCAAATTTTCAACCTCTCACCCTTTTGCAGTGCATGCTGCCACTATATTGATCACCCTAGTCAAGGCCTTATTTCATCTGTATGCATAAGGGAACCCTACTGGGGAGCAGATGTAAGAGGGGTTTTTAGTGGGTGTGAATTGACCTTAAGTATATGCCACCGATCGGGTTTAAGAATTGTGCGGCGAAACGTGGGAAGGATATAGGAAGTCTTCGTTTGACTCACGTAAATCGCTTTACCACAGCGGACTACTTTGTAGGATAATCAGATGAGGATTCCATTCGTAGGGCAGGAAGCTATCAGTCTTATTCGTTGTGTTTCTTCTTCATCTAAATGACAAATTCCTCAATTGTATTCGACGCTCATTTCTGGGATTCTTACCGAAACCTNGTTTCTATTGTATTCGACGCCCATTTCTGGGATTCTTACCGAAACCTTATGGCGTTTCCCATGCTTATATTTGTATCGTTTCTGACCAGTTTTAGTGTGAAACTTGAAGCGGTCTTCTTTCTGGAGTGACTCTAACACTGAGTGCAGTCACACAAGTTGTTTTATCGGTATCCGACAAAACAACTTGTGTGACTTTGATATCCGTATGGTCATATCTTTCTTCCAATGGTCATGACTTATAGAGATTATTTATGAGGAAATAAAGGCGGATTTAGGATTCCGGGTGAGGACGATCCCGGTGAATCTGAGCTACATTTGAGAATAACGGTGAATTTTATGGATATTATTCACAACAATTTCGAGAAATCATGTGTGGTAGTATTTCAGTATGACATTCACCTGAAAGGTGTAAGTGCACAAGAACCTCCCGAGATAAAACCATTTCGGATGTTCAGTGACTTAGCAAAGAATCCGGTTTTGTGCTGTAAAATAGGACAATTGCCTATGACAAGTAATGCTGTGAGGAGGGTGTTCCCACTGAGTAATCAGTAGTTTGGAGTTGAGGTGTGACCTCAGTATAGCAATGTATTTTCCAGTATGAATTAATGTTGCAATGCCTTCGATGTATTGTGCTGTGTGATCACGTTGCTGCAGTGCAAATGTAGCATGATAGTGATGAGAAATTGGGTTGAACGTGAGAAGTGGTAATGTGCGAACTTTTTGAAGCGCATCCCAAGAGAAGGGGAAAGATGGGAAGGGGGGAAAGACCTCTTTTTGTTTTCGCATGTGCTTGCTTTATGACATGATATTCATTGGTGGGAAAATGGAATACAGTTTGGTTTCTGTTTTGGTGGAGTTTTCTTTTGTGGTGTGGAAAGGAAAGGAAATACAGTTTTTGAGAAGTTATGAGTATTTGGTGGATGTGTTTTGAGAGATGCTCAATGTTCATATAACGAAGCATTCTCGTTTGGGATTATCAGCGCAAAAATGCTTTAAGTAATGTCCTTTGTCACAGTTCAAATTCCTGGTGGGGAAAGCAACTCGTCTATTGTTATCAAAACGATGTCATAATAGTTTCGTAGGTTNNNGAGAGATGCTCAATGTTCATATAACGAAGCATTCTCGTTTGGGATTATCAGCGCAAAAATGCTTTAAGTAATGTCCTTTGTCACAGTTCAAATTCCTGGTGGGGAAAGCAACTCGTCTATTGTTATCAAAACGATGTCATAATAGTTTCGTAGGTTGCGAGGCGTGGATAACGACATATAAAGAAAGATTCTCACAAAATGTGTTATTCGGCTGCGAACAGTGGAAGCGATCACTTATTCTGTTCCGTAAGTTTGGAACATACGAACGCCGGTGACTTCTTGAGCGATGGTTCCCCAACCCTGTTCTCCCTCCTCCCCACCCATCTTCGTCCTCATCTTTTTCCAGGAAATCAGTTTTCCGTTCTTCACCGTAATGCGGTTGTTTTACCTCCGACCCCTCCCGGATATCGGTCAGTTATAAAAAAAAAAACATCGCACAGGGACGTTGTCATTGGCGTTATATAAAGAATTCTGAAATTGGTCGCACAAGTTGCTTTCGGCTGATGTGAATATTGCGCGTGTTGTTACTCTGTTAAGCCATTTGTGTTTCTTAGACTGTAGGGGAGGAGGGTCACCGTAGTCCTAGAATGTAACCACAGGGGGATTTTTTTTGGGAACTCGATGCTAGCATATATTACTTTCAGGTTGTATCACATTGATCACATTGAACAGCTGTGATTTCATCGACTTCGTCATTGTCTCCATCGATGCAGCTGGCAATTTTTCCATCTTTCACGATCCTGAAACCGCCACGTCCTAGCAGTGCCATGTAGAAGTCGA
>JAARMF010003667.1:0-14648 GCA_022844705.1 Toxascaris leonina
TGAAGATCTCAACACGAAGTATTCCGTAACGTTCCCATAATTTGCAGTGCCCATTCACATGAAAAAGGCTTCGAAACAATCTTTTAAGGAATATTGGCCATCCGTAAAATACGAGATATATGGATCCGTGAAATTGTTACAACGGTTCATATTTAAGAAAGCATTCACATAAATGAAGCTTCTACTTAAATTAATCGATGGACGCTTGCAATGTATATGTTTATGAAGTTTGTTTTTTTGAGGAAATTGCTGCCCTATGCGAATGAACTGTCAGAAAAAAAAAGCGCAGAATTTGAATAACGATAGCCCCTAGTTCCTCTACAGCAGGTAAAAGTATCATCTAGTAGAATGAACGATAACTCATCTCTTTTATGGACTTTTATTTTTCCGCACATCAGCTCAATTGCCTCTGCGTCCTCCGAGTGGTGAAGTTCTAGTATCTTGGGCATTCATTTTCCCTATCCTTTCTACCAACCCAGGCACGAAATTGCTTTCATTCTAACCTATTTGAGGCAATATTTCACCGTCAGTTCTCCAAACAAACACCTTAATCTTCAAGGCTTAACGGTTTTCTCACACAGCTCTATAACATTACTTCCTTTCATATTGTAATATGCTATACTGAATAATCTCCATGAAGCTCATCATTTTCCACTAATGTAATAATCGACTGAAAAGCATGGATCCATAATAGCACGATTTTGTCATCCCCTTTTAGGGAATGGAAGTGGAATTCGGCCTAAATTCCCGCTCATCTTATAAGTTCAATCAAAGTCCAGAAATTTTGTGATCAAACTATCGATATTAAAATAAAATAATCCTTCAATTCCAGGAAGATCAGTTGTGAGGAGGGCCTTATAGCACACAAATGAACAGCGATACGATGCATAAACCCGGAAATGTCACAGTGGAATGAGATGAGATTCAGATAGCAGGTGCAGCAGTTCTAAGACCACCCCATATCCCTCCTTTCGTTAAAAAGTAGCTACAGAAAATCCT
This sequence comes from Toxascaris leonina, assembly GCA_022844705.1. NCBI lineage: Eukaryota > Metazoa > Nematoda > Chromadorea > Rhabditida > Ascarididae > Toxascaris > Toxascaris leonina. Next base: position 1,000 of record JAARMF010003667.1, read on the forward strand.
AAGAACCCTAAATCGTCAAAGCAGTAAGATAGCTTTCGTCCCGTGGTTTCCGAAGCCGATTTCACCTCAGTAAAATGTCTGGAACTTATTATAAGAATAACGTCTAGGTTGCTTTGACGTCATGAATGACCAAAGAAGCATACTCAGAGTTTTGAAGGGATGCGTCTTTGTGATGGCGGCCAGTGTATCAATGACATCGAGCTGCTCCAACGGCGTCAACGTTGAGAGTCTTGAATGGTCGTTGTGACGGTAGGCGTAACCTGGATAATAACCGGCAAAGTAGGCTGCATTCTTGTAGTAGTTACTTTCAGTGAAATGAGTGCTTTGATCGGATGGGGAGCTAGGCGAGGGAGTATTTGACGCAAGATAGCTGGAAGACCGAGCATCCCTAAGTAGCGAACGCGCTGCTGCAAGTTTGTCATATGCTTTGTTCCATCGAAGTGGTAGTAGCGATCCATATGGATAGTTGAATTGTGCGTCGGCCAGATGAAATATACACAAAACTAAAATCCGACGAAGAGAGACGACCATCTGAAGCCGAAAAGGTAGCTAGCACTTGATTTTGTTGCATCAGACACACATTTGACGGCGGATTATATGCAACGCGAAAATCCATCGAAAAATATTTTATTTGAAATTAAATGAAATTGAATGAACCTCAAAATTAATGCCATCATACTTCATTACTTGCAACCGTGGAATTTCACTCAGAAGTAAAATGAGAGTCAATGATGCTGAACCTCGGCTACATCGTATAGTTTCGTTTAGTTGTGTGAATGCAATACGAATATTGAGGTAAAACATTTCAATTCCATAAATTACGTTTTCCTTTCGTTCCTAAAGGAATAAACTTTTTGATGTGCTCGAAAGTCAGATGTCAGAAAATTAATTATCATACTGTTTTCTAATGAATTTGTTTAATTGTTGTATGTAAATATAATGGACGAAACTGCTGTGTAAAGAATGGGAATAGATGGGCAAACCGGAAGTTAAATCACGGTATCCGTTAAAATATGCTCGAATAGGCGTAATAGCTTGTACATGGCGAAAGCAGAAAACAGTGATGACAAGAGAGACCATTCGACACGTCTATATATACTGATTCTGAAGCTAGAATTTCTTGTGATGAAAAGTACAATCTTCAGGGGTAATCATCAAGTAGTTTCTCATCTCTTAGCACTTTGATGATTAGCTTTTCTAGCAAGTGCTTCCACTCGAAGCTCTCGTTTCCATTAATTGCCCCGCACGAATCTATCTTCGATTTAAGCTCTCTTTCGAAAATGCTTCCCAGTATACCATCAACAAAATTACAGGTCGCTTTTGATTACTAATCCACGCCTCTCGTCACTCCCTTCCCCTTCTCCTCACCAATTCTTGGAAACAGCCACTGCTGTTTCATGTAAATGAGGCAACAACTAACTGCTTCAAGTTATGAAACATGCGCACAAGACAAATGAGGTTTTTCTCTCATCTGGAATTCCAAAAGGCCTTTGATGTTTCCTACCCAACAGTTCCTATTCTATTTAATGTTATTCTATTTAATTACTTTCCGAACTTACTGTCGTAATAACACGAATCGCCGTTTCAATTTAATCTAGTACACACACCATCCCTTTGGTTCGCAATTCAGTGGAGCATACCAATAAGCTTGAGAGTGTTTAATATTGACTTGCTCAAATCCATACGTTGCACTTTGTCAAACCCTTTCGTGAAGCATGAATATGCATACAGATAGGCACAAACGTTGCGGCCTTAGGTTTCTTGCATTCCAACTTCGATTCACTTTCGTTACAGTTATCTCTCTCGTTGTGGATTGTTCATAGATCGTATGAAATAACCATCATGTTCTATTGATATGATCGTGAAGGGTTGATTAGGCAGAGTTGAGCTCTATCAGAGAAATTAATGCCGTCAGTTGTTATCTCTCGTAGCAAATAGGAACTAATTTTCAAATTAATAACAAAGAGGCTTACGGATACGTGAAAACCTAGTAGTTACACCCCATAATTCGGTTGTCCTCCTAATCACATGGATACTTGAAAACAGATGAGCGGAAAATACAGTCGAGTGGCATCAATCACATACGCTCTACCCTCCTCTCCGTTCCAGCAGTTCTTATCAGCCCAAGTAGATGGTTCTTGAGTTTTGCAAAGTGAAGCATCGATTAGAGAGAGTAACCGAGCAAAAAAAATGAAAATGTTTGCAATGATTCAGATGAAAATTTCCTGACGATTCGTGGACAGCTTTAGGGAAGTTTTGATCAACTCTTTGTGCTCAACGATTTCTTTAAAACTCATGCAGTTGTTGATCGGTTACAAGTAATAAATTAAAGAGATCGTGNTAAAGAGTTCTTTTTATTAAGTTTCAAATATCTACTCGATAGTTAGTTTACTCCTTTGAATCGTTTGCAAATTCGAAGTAATAAAGGTAGTAATGACTGATTGAGCAGTAGATTCACTGCCATCTTTATTTAAGTACGGTGCACGGAAGAAAGCCAACTGAATTTTTCAAGTTTGTAATTCTAGAGTACAAATTCCTAGTGCCACTTATTGAAGTGGCTGGGTAAAGATTGATTTTTGAAGAAATAAGCCATCCTGTTTGTTGTGTCAAAATTAAGCGTTTCAGATGTGGGCCTAATCGAAAGAATGACAATAAATGAAGTCAAGTCGAATGCCACTTAAAGGAGAAAATATATTGTCACAATGTTGGAATTATTTTAATGCTCAGTTGCCTCTCCCATAATTATCAAAGCGTTTATAAAATTTTTTCAACAGCATATGCTTCAAATCAGATCCATTTATAAGTTGAGGGTCCCCTATTTAAGCTGCTAATTCCGTTCACACAATCGAACTTACCTTACAATTTTTTTACCTGTGCCTAACATAAATGAATGTTATGAGCATGCCTTGAATATTACTGTTGNTACTTGTGCCTAACATAAATGAATGTTGTGAGCATGCCTTGAATATTACTGTTGTTAAAAAGGGAAAAATACGCTGTCCAAGTCGGCGCCGCTTGACATGTCCTGAATATCGCAGCAAATGACAGAGGGATACTTCCCATATTCATATTCATCGAGTGCCTTCCATGCAAGTTAGATTCTACTCATCCGTCCTTCTTTGCGATATATGAGAGATTGCGGCTCATTCACAACGGCAGTATTCATTAGTTGCAGTCCGAAGGTGCTTTCTACACTGCTTTATCTTCCCTTTGATCTTTTCCGCGTAAAAATTGAATCGAATTTTTTTTTCAGAAACAAGCCTTGGATTTGGTCTACGAGGAAAGAACGACGGCATCGACAACTTCAGTGGGTGAAAAGCGACATCGTCGTATGAGTTCCCCCCGAAGCAGGAAATATTGCCGTTAACCAGCACTTTCTGAGATTTTACGGTCGAACCTTTCATCGAAATGAATCAATCTTCAAATTTCCTCTCAATATCTTGAAAATTTCACGAAAATCTGCAACGCTGATGAAAGTTTGGCACCCAGGTGACGAACTGCCACATATCTATTAAGGCGTTGTTTGAAAGGTTATATGATATGTGAAGGAGCATCATGAGACCATCCATAGACAAGGATACAACTGTAGGAGGATCCTTTGATAGACGACTGTCTTGATTTCACTTTCTATAATGTAGCTTCTTCGACTACATTTCACATAAAATGTTCACATCATTAAAACTCGTAACATCATGCAGAAACCACATCTCTGACCGGAAACAAATTTCCGATCCTGACCGACGAAGGAATTTTACATTGATGGAAAAGACAGGAAACAAAGGCCACAGGGGGGAAATAATTGGATAAGAAACATCGACAGAGAGAACAGCTTGAAGGTCACTTCACACTCTAGGAATTCGATTAAATTTGCACACTTTGGGCTTAGGTTGAATATGAGCTAGCGGCTTTGCGGCTGCTAAGGCTGAAAGGTGAAAGTGAAGAAGGTGCATAATGAGGGGGGATCTATATTGAGATTTTGTGGTTACTTTTTAGATCTGACGAAAACAGAACATCTCCGAGTGAAGATGACTTTTCACATGGCATTCCCACCAATATAGTTTATAAGCTTACATATACTAGCAATTATTGGCTCATTATGAATCAAACACCAATTCGTTATTACCTCTCAACACCATCAATTCGAGTTTCTTTCATCAAGTGCTCAGAAGTAATTACAAGAACTGTTTCATTGGAAAACATTGTTTAGATATAAATGATAGCCTGCAACGACAAAACTTATATCGGTATATATGCATTTGCAATAATTTGAATCATTAGGCCACTGCAACAAGCTCATCTCATCTCGGGCCGTAATGAACGCTGCAGTTTAACTCCCAATATATATCTTTATGCCACTTTACAGTTGATCGTTGTCCGTTTAAAAAATAACATCTGCAGTTAATCATTACTGAGTGCATATTATCCTCACTCGAAGCTAATTGAGATATGCCAAAATTGCTTCGTGCAGCGAACACGTTAAGAGGAATCTCATTTTCATCAGTTTTTTTAATCTGTGGACAACACTTGTCAAGTGAGCAGACGCCAATGAAATACTGGTTAACGTTTCATTATAAGATTAGATAAGCCTGCATACGATAAGCTACCTTTAGGTTAACGATCAGACCAATACTTTCACGCTCGAGCATCTCTCCGCTGCTGTATTTTAAATCCTCCACAACGAGAACGTAAAGGCTTTGCAAGTGACGTCGACACGCATGCACGAAAACGAAAATAAAGAAAGACAAACATGCATAGATTTCTGTAGGGAAATAACCGAAGAGACAAAAAATGAAAGAAACGATAGAGTCGCATAAGAGGTCCAGTTATGTGTTACTTGCGGAGTGAGAATACTAATAGATGAGGCCTTCGATGAATGCAGTCTGCTAATACAACACTCCAAGTAAATGGTCTTGATTAGCGGATAATTTGCCCAGCAAAAAGGAATTTTTCCTGTTCATGGTGATCCGCTCTTTCTTAAGCATATAGAGAAGGGTTGAAATGGATAATACCTAAATGCCATGTGCCATGCAAGTGTTCGGTTTATCTACATGCACTTCGAGAGCGTTGAGACCTAATCAAGATCTGTCGGGCATAGCTGTGACGCGACGCTTCTGGAGCCGATGGTATTCTGAGCATGCCCTAAGCTTCAAGCCCTTCGGTTTACTTCTAACATTAAAAGCCATCTTTAAGAAGTTTTGCTACTCCGTGCTTCAGACCCTTTGCTCCCACCTTCCCTCCCCCTCCCCCCACCTTTCATCTGCAGGTAAGAAGGGTAGAGGTCAAAACATCTTTTTTCAACTGTGAGATCGAGCGCACTGATGTCATTCCTTGCAAATGGTATTTTCTGCACACCCAGAGCGACTGATAAAGTTGGACTGTAAGCCATTTTATACGAAAGCCCCTCCAGTAAAATGCTGCTCAATATACCATAAACGAATATTTTTTGATAAGCGTAACAGTTGCATTTGCATTTGGTGTAATATTAGCAAGTTTATTTTAGTGATTTCGACGTAGCCATACATTCGTTCACATGAAAGACGTGCAGCTTCTCCTTTCGTGGGGAGCTCGCCCTAACTGGTGATCGTAATGGCGCTGCTCGTTATTCAACGTTGTTAAAGCGTTTTCCGAATGTCGAAAGACGGCAATGATGAAAAGCTTTGCCGACCAAAAATAACCAGAAATACTGCTTCATCCAAGTATTGCAAGAGCGGCAGCGGACAATATGCCGTAGGGTGATTGAGCTAAAAGATTTCGAAGTTCTTTGTCGGCATGGCAAATAATGCTTTAAGTTGTTGTTGCCACGTGATGATTCGCCCCTGAACAAAGGCGGATTTGCAAAATGAGTTGCATCTAACTGCTGGAGTGATCGTGAATGGGTCGAATAAACTGATACAAGATTTCTGTGCAATACAGCAATGCAGAAAACAAAACACCCCATATTTACACCGACTATAAGACCGCAGGTAATTCATCTAAGGAGCAGTCATCGACAGCTTCAATGCAGGTTCCTCTTGTATTGTGCAGCAGCAAACAGGAAACAAATACTGATGTGCTATAATCAAACAAAGAGATGCCGTTCTCGTTTAGTTGCATAGAGCGTTATTTATTTGCTATCATCCATTTGAAAGACAAACACATCTCTGTTCTCTTAGAAACCGAAAAACAGGCGTAATAAGGTTTCAGCCGCCCAACCGGGCGTCATCTTCCCGCACAATACATCCTTCTCCAATGAAGCTGCCTGAAAAAAGCGCACATAAAGGACTGCCTGCTGTATCGGATGTTCTTGTCTACAACAATAAATGCACATGTGTAAAACGTTCGTTCGCAGATTGAAGGGATCTTCTTATAATTTTCGGACATCATTACTAACAATCAAACAAGAAATCACATATGTAATCATTTTCACCCATACAGAAGAGTGAAGGGGCTCCAAAGGACCAGTGGCCAGAGGCAATACAAGAAGACCACATTTTTACCTCATTTCTCAGTTTCCATTCCATTACCCAATTATAGCGCCTCTTTGAACACATTTTGGCCTCAGGAATTCAACTGCTACATGTTTCTTAGACGATGCGTTTCCCGACAAAAAAAACATGAGCCTTAGAATCGTCGATTACATATTCATTTACTTGGCTATTCAATCAGAGTTCACTGGTTAATGATTACTTGTAATGAATGTAAAGGAAGCAACTGATGCGATTTAAGGAATTTAAAGAACTACATTGACGAAACAGAGCGAAAATTGACGCAAATTCGTTGACAAGACGGTGAGAAAATCAATCATTTCTGACTATTGGCTCTCTTTGAAAAAACTGTTGAGTAGTATAGTCGAGATATAAAGGCTAACTAAAAAGGCTTCTAATTGAGGTTTTTCTGCAGGAAATGAAAATTTGGTTAACCGTACTTTTCCGACGACTTGGGGATGCTGTCTGAATACACTCATAACCTCATCCTGCACGTGCGTCCACATCCATTTTTTAAGCTGTTCATTACGACGCTGCATGAGTAATCCCGTCTTGTTGGCTGTATCCCAAAATTTGTCCATCATTTTGGCAACCTCTTTAATTGTATCGGTTTTGAAAATCGATGCCCGCATCACCTACAAATAAAAACTCATTCTCGAAGCATTATGAATGCTCGTCTACTTTTAGCACTGACATGTGTGAGAGATTCACCTTAGATATGGGCGATGATGTGAAAGGAATGATTGTTACATAAATCTAGGATAGAAGAAAGCTTCTTCGTCCCATGTTCTCCTCTGAACGCCGAACGATTTTATACTTTCTTCGGCGATTCACCTGATGCTTCTGAAAAATTTCGCTCCACGACCATTTGCATTACAAAATCCATTGTGAAATAATCACAGTGGCGATTTTTCTCACTATGTGGTGACGAACTATCGAAGATCCCACCACTCACCGCACTTAATTATCTCCTCTTAATGATGCAGTACTCCGAAAAAGACGAGTTTATTCTCAACGGTTAGGACCGAGATGGCATTTCGAGTTTCAGAAGAGTGGTAGTGGGATTATATTCTTCAGTATGGAAGAAGGAAGATTAATGTAAATATAAAATGAATAAGAATTTAATGCGAGATTATTCGGACGCAAAATATTCGGAAGGACAATTTACAGATACGTTATACAGGAGAGATAGGCTATTATTATGAATGGCGGAACACACAGTAAAAATGCTGAGCAAAGAATAGCAAGCATTAGTACCACAGGTCGCCAATCGGGCGATCTTGGATGCATATATTTCAATGCTGACGTATATTCCATCTGCGTTAGACGTGCACGTCCTTCGAATTCGCCATCTGCTTTTGTAACAACAAGCAAATCACTCAGCTCCATAATGCCACGTTTGATGCCCTGCAAAATGAAACAATACAATTGGAGGTGAAAATTGACAGACAGATTTAAGGCTTAGAAACTAAAGAATTCCGGCGAGCCTTAAATGGAACTAATATCTCACTCATCCGCAAAAAAAGAATTGGCGTTATTGATCGAAACTACTCCCGGTGGAATTTTAAGCACACAAGGATCCCGATTATGTCGTAGAAAAAGACAAACAACGCTAACAAGGAACGGTATGCATCGTTATATATTGCGCTCTTTCTTTCGTTTTTCTCGAATTTCAGTTTTTCTAAGCGTTCCACGAAGTTAGTTTGATTTGGTCGTGATAAATAAGACAGCGAAATTCGATTTCAATGGATTTTCTTCGCCAAAATCAGGGATTTCTTCTCGATATTTCACAAATCTGCTACGTGTGGTTAGATGCGTAATAATTCGCCAAAATTTATCCTCTCATGAGGCTTTCCATTAAGCGGAAACTATATGCGGTACCTATATGCAAGCCATGAAGTGTTAAGCACACATAAGAAAGCGTTGAGAAAGGACAAAAAAATACCATTGTGTTGCAATCGTCTACATCCGCCGTTTATACTGACAACGAATCCGGTCATCAACAGGCTGAATCGACTAGACACAAAGTCAACATCCGAAAGATCAATTCACTATCGAACATGACGTTTTTTGCTTGATGCATATGAAAGTGGCGCTTCGCAGTTGGGGCCGAAATTCATGGAAGTGCAGTAGATAAGGAAACACAAAAAATCGACGGTGACAAAGCGAATGGATGAAGTGTGCCTTCTCATTCAGTGTTTTGTCGACGGTGGCGCATTAAACATGTGCTCCAAAGACAACATGAGAATGCCTATATGTGGCGCAAAGTTTTGCATTTACTCGAGAATTGATGCAATTAAGGAGTGTATTGTATATAGATATGCTTCATTGGCAAATTATTCCACCCAAATTTCATAATTGGGAGATTGTTGCCCAAAAAACCAGGTGAAGCAATATCAAAATGGTGAAGGTGATACTCTTCGTAACACAGAATTTTGCCATTGTGAGGCAAATTCAATGGATGACTCAGATAGAAACTCGTGATATGATACGGTGGCAATTGGGTGCGACGACAGATGTGCTCACTTCAGGAATCACATTGCGATAGATGCGATTAAGCGATGGGAAGGCCGGACAAAGAACGCTCCGCATTCTTATACGGGTATCTGTCGCCGCATCTCCGCTCTACCTCTCCGCCCCTCTTTTGCTTGCGCGCGGCTGCGTGTTCTATAGCAAAGCCTTGAAAACGTTTGATATTCTTCAGTGCTTTAAAGAACGATGCACCTGGAGTTCGTCGCCATGTGCAGGTGATAGAAGAAGGCAGAACAGGTCGCTCATCTCACTGACACTCACTTCCGATTGCCCCACACCTGTAAAGACAAGAAATTTCTGGAAATATAGATTCCTGCGACCGTAGTTCTCGATTTGAATACAGAAATGTAAACAGCAGTGACCAAAAGGTAAAACGAGGGCATAAAATGTCAAATCGAATCCGATGAACTCGCCCGAAATGGGGCGTAGGGGAGTAATGAAGGAATAAAGCGATTTAAAAAAGTCATTTTTGTCGCTGGGCATGTGTTCGTGGCTATGTTCGAAGGGATAGTTGTGTCGAATGGTGCAATCCGCAATAGTATTTGAACAAGAATTTGAAGCCAAAAGTGCCAAAAAAATTTCAAAACCGGAAGTTAATCTAGATAACAAGTTTCCTTGCTATATTTCCACATCAGTAATGCTGACATTCTTCACAGTAAAATTGTGAACACTCATCCAAATAAACGGCAAATCTCGACAACACTTATAAAGATGTCTGCAATTAAGCTGGCGAAGATCTCCAACTAATGATTATCCGCCACGAATTTGCTTTCGCTTGTGATGGTTTCTTTCGAAGTTCTTCCTAGGCTTTCTATCGTTCACAACCTACCGACTGTTTCGATGATAACGGCATCATATCCGGCTCCTTCGCAAAGCACAATCGCCTCATGGATACCACGAGCCACACCACCCAAAGAACCACTCGATGGCGATTGCCGAATAAAAGCATTCGGGTGACGTGCAAGGTTTTGCATCCGTGTTAAATCACCCAACACCGAACCTTAACTTCCTCCCCTATCAGAGGTTCAAAAATCAGCAACAAAGGATAGCCGTGAACAGCAATTGTGTAGTTACCTCCCTGGTAGGTAATCAATATCACTAAGCAGGTTTTACTCAATAAGCGTCAGCCATCGAAAACCTATCTCTACAATGTGGCACACCACTGGATTGCAGAATTCTGCTGAACCAACCCAAAAAGCACGCAATCCAAATTAGGCATGCACAGCTTAAATCAAGTGCAGGAAGCATCCCACTTAAACTGAAGGGAGGAGATCAAAGTGTGACATTGGGCAAGGTGATCTAGAACTTCATATGATGCTAACAGGAAAATTTTATCACCAGCTTGTTTCGAAAGTTATCCTCGAGAAATGCAAACTTCTGAAGTTATCGCAACACCGAATTCGTTATAACCACAGCGAATGAAAGGTTTTGTTGGCAAATGTGGTGGAACCTCCCTTTACAAACGAAATATTGTCGATGATTCCAATATATGATAAATAGATTCGCCGACTTCCCAGCGGAAAGTGTTTCGTAGCGCTTATAGCAAAAGGAAATAAAAGATGCGCTTAGAAATACAAGCACGTCGAGTTAGTATGGCTCAAATTTTTTGAGAAACTAAATTGACACCGCAAGGTTAATCGATATTGAAAGAAACGCACCTCCAGTAGTCGCTGAGGATGGATCGATGGTGAGAACAGCGATTTTCTTGCCTTGATTAACGGTAAGCTCGTTACCAAGTGCCTCAATGAAGGACGATTTTCCTACTCCGGGACTACCCGATATGCCTTAAACGGAAAGAGAACCATTACGAGTCAGCTATCGAGACTGATGTTTTCTCTGAGTGACTGATAGCATAGACACAAACAAGTGTACGAAATGAAGCTTGAAGTATTTGCCAATGAAAACATTTGACAGAAATGAATTATGGCAAAGCTTATCTGGCTGGAAACGTGATGAGATCGGCAAAATTACATCCGCAGAACTCATTACTATTTGCCTCTTAAACTTACCTGCTAAGCTACGCAACTGCCTGAGTCCAGAGTCGCTGATCAAAGCCGTCAGTCGAAATTATTCAAAACGTAAAAGCCGACCTTGTCATGTACACACACAAAGAACTTCAAGCCAATCCATCAAATGCCATTTGGTTGGCATTCGACTATTAGGTAAGTAACTCTTAAAGCTTATTTTGTATATACGATTCAAATGAAGCCGGCTGATCGCTTAGCGCCTATTCCCAATTGAAATGCATATTGTGACAAGTTGAGCGCGAATCACATAAGAAGATGCATTTGCCATCGAGAACTTGCAAATCGACGGATACAGAATTCCGCACCTATGATCACAGTGCATTTATAGTATATCTACCTAACGCCATGACGTCATTGAAAATTTAGATTGAGAAATATGAACTATGGAGTGCTCGTTTACTTATCATAAGTTGCGCAAAGGCCAGAAAGTTAGGTTTTACGTTTGAACATTCGTGTTTGTTGGCAAACTGTACAATATTGATGAAATTTGTCCACCACCTAAAATAGTATTGAAATTATTTTTTTGCATTCAAACCTATGCGAAAGATCAGCGATGAAGGCCCCATCTTCTCAAAACGTTTCCTTTGAACATCCATCACTGAGGCTAAAAGATGGCTTCCCTGTGCCCTCTTCGTTGGATGTGTCGACTCCACCAGAGTTATACCAGCGGCTAGTGCTGAACGTGACCCGGCTAGTATTCCATCACGAAGACGAATCACCTAAATTACATTCATATCCTCAAAACTGCTTCTCCTATTCACGCGAGGCAATAGGGAGAGGCAATAGGATATTTGACTTAACATAAGAATCCTATTCCATGCACCTGGGCCCAATATGAATCAAGGTGATCAGTTGACCATACAGGGAACTGCTTCAAGAGAAATTTCAAATTCAGCAACCAAATGAACGAAATCATAGGCACGAAAGCATGTCGAGCGGTTATAATATTGCTCGAAAAATGGAGATTTATTGATTCAACATCGCGTTTTTGACTTGGAAGTATTTATATAAACATCCCATCAGATGCTATCTTTTGATGCTGGAGGAATCTATGTGCAAAACAATGTTAGAAAACTTGCATATGCCAATTTCAGTTGTCTTAAAACCTTTCTAAACATCTCAAATGCTCGTGAATCTTTGTAACGGAGAGGGATCCTCATATTTCTGAAGACGCTAATACTTGCAAGCGAAAACTTGTGGCTACATCCATTCACTCTCATCTATCTTAATGTTATTTTTGTATTAATTACGAAAAATGCTCCTGCTTGTCTGTATATTTTGTTTTCTCAATTACGCCTGTATTCACATAAACTCTGGAATCATCGTGCAGGCACACACCATTCAACAGTTAGAAAAAGTATTTGAAAGCGCAGAAAAANCGTACAGGCACACCCCATTCAACAGTTAGAAAAAAGTATTTGAAAGCGCAGAAAAATTCCCGGAAAAGATCTGTTGAGAGCGTTAACGAATACCAGCGGATCGTTCTCGTTCACGCTGTCATCCCAATGCAATTTTGAGTATTTGGCCAGTTTGTCAGCGTTCGCGCTATTCGGATGTTGCGGTGGTCTCTTTTCCACCCCGCCTGTACTCAGCCATGGTGGTCGTGGCATCGCCGATAACATGAAATTGTAGATAGTGGTTTCTGCTTCAAACAATGTCTTAAGAAAATTACTTCAATAGCGTATATATGGATGTCTATATACTTCTTCTGGAAGAGTTCGTTCATTTTTTCGTGCCTAGCTGGAATAGATGCGAAAAAGCCTCAATAAGATCATAGCTAATTTGGTCTATAAATCGTATTGCAACAGTGCTTACTCGTATCACATANNNTACTCGTATCACATAAAAACATAAACAGTTCACATAAAAAACAAGGAATAAAGGTATGGCTTCAAATTAGTGCATGTCAGCAAAATTGCGAACTTTTCTGCCATAGCATCCATCTCGTCCTTTAAAACCAATCAATTTCTTGCACAGGCGCTCCAGCCACACTACTCTGCCATAGCATTTTAAAAGAGCTCAAGTTGTGTGTGGTTTTTCCCTAACAATGCCTAAGCTCTCGAAATGTTGTGTAATTCTCAAGTAACACTCGAGTACGCTGACACCTCGGATTGCGCGAGGTGAGCAGGAGAAAAAAAAGCGAACAAAATGGCCAGGTAAGGCTCCACCGTTGAAGTGGGAAAATGAAAGATTGAGAAACGAATGAGGGCTGATTGCTTGAGCAGGTACGAATAACTAGTCACAATTATAAGCGGGTCTCGTATGAATGGATAGAGGTTGACGCTGTTTAGGGAAGTTATTAAACCACCCGTAAGATGCAGAAAGTCATGACTTTTTTTATTCAAGAACCTATTGCATGGGAGCCATGCCGACTTATTTCTTGTTCCCTCATCCACTGCCTAAACGGCAGTCATATGGAAAAGTCCCCACAACATCCGGTGATAGAATCTGCTCCTCAGCAGTGTATAAAGAGCACGAGGTGACTGAAGAGACAACCGGAGTGCATACTCCTTGAAACACCCAAGTCCGCAAATGAGCTGAGCCCATCGGAAGGTAACACAGTTGCATATTCAAAGGTGTTTCTGCCCATATACACTGCTGCTCAGTTTCTAATGATTGCATTTAC
>JAARMF010003668.1:0-18679 GCA_022844705.1 Toxascaris leonina
CGCGCGACATAATATTGAGTTACCGCCTAGAAAGGACTGAAGTAGCTCGCGCAACTTCAAAGCGTTGAGACGGAGCACTTGAACGTAATTAGCCATGCACATGAGGCTGTGGGTCACTCTTTTTTGATATGGGCAGCGAATTCCTCCTATATGGCAATGCTACGGATTCCCTACAATGTCATAATTCCCCACATTGTAGTCGAGCTATGCAGGAAGAAATTCGGTGACCCGATCATGGAACCACATTGAGGCGGCGGTGGATTCTCATCTACGTTAATGCTTCTTTTCTCATACCGCAGTAATCAGAACTTTGTGTGTATGATGTACATGATATATGCATGAAATGTTTCATTTTCAACAATGAAGAAGACAAACCGGTAGCCATGAAAACTTCTTGCAGCGCAGCCATCCTCCCACGATGCTTTGCTGGCGCACACTCAATTATCCAGACAGTTGCATTCACTGAGTTAATTCCGTTTGCCAACGACCTACAATCGATAACACTGGCCACTCTACAATCACTTGCTCTCTTTATTGGCACTCCTTGAGAAACATGACGATTCGCTGTGGAACCATAACGATTTTATAATCAACAGTTCGTTTCCAACATCTTTCGTGCACTTTTGTACGATTCCCGCTTTTTTCTTACAGATTTTCTCCCTCCACTCTACTAATTTTTGCGCTGATTTAGTCCGCTCAAGAACTACTGTAGCTTGCAAGAATAAGTCGAATGCTTGCAATCGAACAGTCAAAAAATTTACTCCAGTTTAGTCTAGAGTGATGCTTACCTAGCAACAAACATAGTTTTACGCTCACCAAATAATTCGTCCAATGAATAACAGTTCGAAAAATGGATGACAATATTTGGCCATAAAAGATAATGCAGCACCAGGTACATATAGGCAAGTGGCCAGAATAGCTGTCCTTTTACGTCCAATACGGTTGCATAGAAAAGCGGCGGAAAATTGGCCAGCTATTGTGGCCGCCGGGAAAGCAACGTTCAGTGAAGCCCAGAGAAAATTCTGCAATATAATTACAACTCAGCTTTGCTGCAATAGTCCTCTGATCAGAGCAGTTTATGAAACAGTTTCCCAACAGGACTGTTTGGATGCGTTTTTGCCTATTTAGCTTGCCTATTGAAACAATTCAAATTGAACATATATCAATTTAAAACGAACATAATGTTCGTTCTAAGTGAATCTTTTTAAAGTGGGTAGGCGATGGGGAGGGGAGAGGAGAGAATCTGAGAGAAAAAAGGAAAGAAAGAATTCACCAAAGCATTTGCACTGATCGGAAAGTCACTTCTCGTGTTCCATGATTCGTTGATATATTTTTCGATTGCCAAATACGGCTGATTGAGTACTGTCGCTATATAACCTTGTTGGAAACCACTTGAGAGACATACTGCCAATGTAAGCATGCAGATTCCCACAGACACCATAGCGCTGTGCACCTCAAGAGAAATATACGCTGTGAACTTTGATAGTACGCTTTCTTATGCGACAGAGTATGTAAATATCGAAGTAAGAGGAATATCAGACCAAATTTTAAATGCTGTTACACTACTGAATGCCATCAGAAGTGGTCACTTTTTGGCCACCAGTCGTTGACGTGAACACTAGAATTATGTATGGGCCTTTGTCGGAACGAACTGCTTAACCGCCAATTTAGAAGTCAAATTAAATGGGTCATATATAGAAGATAGAACATTAGATTCATGGAGAATTGATAATACTGGCTACTTCAGTTTACTTTGTCTGAATCAACAAAATCATTCATGAGGAGTGAATCCCCATACTGCTTCCACTTATCTCGGTTCATTGCGTCCCTGATCCAGTTGGTTTCCGAAGTCTTTCTTATGGGGTCATTCCATCTTACGGCCAGTCTTCTTTTACTACTCCGTAGTGTCCATTTTGTAATTCTTTCCACCATTCATCATTTTTCATTGTCGCTATATGAACTATACATCGAAACTTCTTCATTCCGGCTTTGCTCCGCACTCAGTCCTTCACTTTTGTTACTCGTAGCCATTCGTTGGCTTTCCTGTCGACCAATTTACATTCTGCTATCATCCTTTCCACTGCTATCATCCTATCATCCTGTTTATTCGTGTGTGCTGTAGAGAACCGTTGGCATCACGCTTATAATGAAGCCTCCATATGAGACTCATCGGAACCTTTCTCTCACTATAAAATTCTCTTTCTTGAAAAATGCTCTCCAGCCTTGTTCGATTCTGTGCCCTAAATCTGCTTCCGTTCCTTCACGCATTTTTACACATCTGCCCAAATAAATAAATTCGTTTACGCTTTCAATCTCTTCGCATCTTACGACAATTGTCGAGTTCAGCTCTCGCTTGTTGATCAGTTTCGTTTTGGACATATTTATTCGTAAGTCTACAGCTGCACTTTTTGCCTCAGGTGTTTATTCGTAGTCCATTCCGGCTTCGCTCACCCACTCCTTCACATTTTTTACTAGTAGCCATTCGTTACTCGTAACCATTTGTTACTCATAGCCCTGTCGTACTACATTTTCACCTCCATTGGTATTTGCCTCTCATGTGTGACAGTTGTGGATACCAATTCACATTGGATTTCTTGAACGATGGAGGTTATTGGATGACGTACTGCCCCACTTTCCATAGCTCTCCGAAAGCCATTGTGTTCGATAGAGTCGAAGGCTTTTTCGTAGTCTACAAACAGCAAATAAAAAGGGCAAATTGTACAGTGTAGCAAACATCTGGATTTGGTCGACTGTGGCCTTGCTCGGTCTGAAGCCTGCACGTTTGTCGTCTTGCTTCTGCTCGATTTGCTGCTGTGTCCTTTTACGTGGAACTTTGGAGAAGCACTGGGCGATCGTTTCTGATATCATTTCAATTGCCTTTCTTTGGTAGCAGAAGCGTTTTTGAGTGAGCGAACTCCAGGAATTTGTTGATGCTAAATCATGTTGTTGAACAAGCTTTTCAATGGCGCTATTAGTGTTTTCTTTTCGCCTTTCAGCACTTCGCCGCTCCATCCATCGGTAGCCCCAGCCTCCCCACTTTTCATACGTTCCCTATCTCTGCATCGACGATTTGTAAGAATGGCTCATCGTTTTTCCATGCAACGAACGTGTGGTCGGACCATGCACTGCACAGCTTCGTAAAGAAGAGTGGCGTGGTCAGTTGCTTGCGTTTTTGTCTTGAGTGAGCCGTCACTTTTTCTTTGTCCAGTCATTCTTCGTCTTTCTTTTTTCAGCTAACAAGCTTCTCGGTCGCTTCACTTTCCGAACGGCCGCAGGCTGCTTCATCATATTCAGATATCTCTGGTAATGTTTTCCTTTCTGATTTGCTCGTTAGTCTCGCAAAGTTCTATATCCATCCTAAAATTCGCACCCCGTTTCATTTTTCTACTTCGAAGCAGTTCTTTTACTTTTTTCGTAAGAGGCCCTCTCGACCTTGTTGACGTTGCGATTTCTGCTGCTTGACAGGTTTTTGCAAAAATATTTCCACATGTGGATTCATTTTCTGTTACATGCTGTCACTAAGAAGCTTGCAATGAAGAGGATGGAGAATAAAATAATTTCTCATATATCCCCCATAAAGGATGAAGCCATAAAGTTTAATAGATAAGAACTAGAGGTGTTTTTTCCAATATAACCTGAGTAACAAGAAAAACGCCTGTAATGTAATACAGTCACTCAACAATTACTTTTACTGACCTCGATGAACGTCGAGAAAAAATGCAGCCCCAAGTTTTCAGACGAACAGTTTTTCACCTTACAGCAAACGCGGGTGTCATTCCGGGACCGAACGCTCAAACTTCACTCTGCAAAAGCGCACTAACACTTTTACGAGTCTTTTCGGATGAAGTACATTTTAAGCACAGGTTGGGTGAAGAAATGCTGCAGTGCACTTGTACTTATTTCCAAAAAATCGGTGGAATTTTTCCCTTCTACCCCCGTCCAAAAACCAGGCTGTAACTTAGCTCGCGAATTCTGATTTGGTGCTATATTCTCTGTATACGTAGTACAATACCTTTTGGTACAATGACACCACTGCTACTGACTGCTGTTCTGGCCTTTTTGATCCAACTATAGCGTAGAAGAACCCATTATAACGGTGAAAGTAGAGAGTTCTCCATTAACTACGACAGTTAGATCGTTCAAAAATTTAATATATTCTTCATTGGTTTTGCCACCGTATGGGGCATCTACTTGGATTAGTCGCATGTTTCTTTTCTTATTGATCATATTTCAAATTCCGCAATTTTGGGCGAATGGGAAGAGAATGACATTACCTTAGCCTTCTATTCTTTCAAAACATAAAATCTAACTCCATTCCGAGATGTCTGATCATCTCCTTGGTAACACAAGCAGTTACCGTTTGACCGGTCAACGGCCTCCTCGCTTTTCCTCTTTACTTCTGCTAGGACGATCATATTAAGTTCGATTTTTGATCTTCCAGTTCTTCCAAGCGATCGTTCGTTAGCAGTGTTCTCACATTAGTATGTACACAAGTTAAGCATGGTTGCGCGAAGGCTAGGGCTTAGGCTCGTCTCTTGTCCCTTGGATGCCGATGAGTCGATTCACCGTTGCTTCCCTCAGGAAGATTGGTACTTACTTCGCGGCCCTTGCCTCGATGAGGGTGCTGGGTGGGATGGTTTAGTGAGACACAGCCGAGAAGTCTGGCCGGAGCTCAATTGCAACTTTGGCCAATACCAAACGATGAATATGGGTAGGTAAAGGAAAAAATGATGTAGAGAAACAGGCGCAGTGGAAAAAAAAAGAAATAAACGAACAGGAAAATATTGGTGGATTTGAAGTTCTTCTGAAAAGAATATACTAACTAGATATTTTGCAGCATTATGGAAAGAATGTCAACGGGCGAAGCTCGTACGATGTGTCCTTTCGCATTCCACTTAATCCTTCTAGTGCCACAAACTACAACGAAAAGCAAAACGTGCAAGATATTGCTTCCGTATTTTCAATGCCCCAATCACTCGTAGAAATATTCGCAAAAGATCCACTTTTCCATGGCTCAGCCAGTGGGAAAAGAATTCGGCCAGAATTAAATGCGCAAAAATTTATTTCGATATTTACATATTTACAGTTGTCTTCCAAGTACACAGATCACGTAAAATATGTCCCAGATTATTGTATGATTTAAGTTTTACCTTTATAACTCCTCAACACTAGCATGAATGATTTTCACGTTGGAACTTACGAACAGACAGACAGAAGGACAAACGAACACATATAAGCACAAGCACGACGATGCCACAATGCATTCTTCTAGAGCTATTTTGCAAAAAGCGCCGTAACAAACGCTAAAACTCTATTTGTAGTAAAAAAGTATTCCAAAAGCGATGATCGTAGTTGACAGGCGAACTGAAAATAGTGACGCTTCCGCCCGACGATTAACGGTCTAAAATGCCGATCGTTTTCAATAAACGATTTGGCGACGAATGCGGCAACAAGTTGAGTGGTCGTTAATTGGTGTTCCAAAGATCATGGCCACTCTCTCGCAAACACAAGTAAATAGCAATTGCAGCAATTGAATCAGAGCGAAAAAGCTATCGCAAGTGAAATAATGAGAGAAAAGCTCAAAAAAGAAAAAAAGCGCCACGTATTTAACTGATGATGAAAAACAACGATAATTTAAACGCATTGTTAAAAATAAATTCAGCTTTCATTTATGGTAATGCATCGTTGTTCTGATGAGTGTATCAAATGCGTACTTAATATGGTCACTAAAACACGTTATTTGACAGCTGGCAACGGTCAGATGTTTTATTTTAAACAAGTGAACAGAATTGCAGAGGTAATGTAGCTTGTCCATATACGAGTGGTACTTTTTATAGACAATTTCTTAATCAATGACGCTTGATTTCAATAGTATGAAAAACTCCTTAACTTTATTTTGTCCTAATTTGCCTCGGAAAATGCCATAGAAATTCAACGACTTGCAGCATATTTCAGTAGCAGCTTTAAAAAAAGCACTGCACCTACAGCTTTATTGTGATTTAAAGGGTTTAAATGAATGCAGGTGGATGCACGAAGGCAGAGAAGGGAAGGTAGTACGAGAAAGAATTATTGCACAAGGCTTCGCCCAGAAAAAGTATCCTGCAATTGAGATGCATATTTGCTGCCGTTAGCTGCAATTCGGTTTTATCCCTGTTTTGTTGGCTTTTTTTTTTACAAATTCATTCCCTTCAATGGCAACCTTAATAACGTTATGGGGAGTCCCTCTTCCCCATAATTCAACCATTTGATAGGCTTCCTTATCGTTCATCTCGTCAAGCTCATCGCGATCACGTTGTTGTCGTTCCTTTTTTGGCTCTTTGTTGCAAAGAATCTGTATCTAGTATTTAAGGCCTTAAGGCCAGCATTTTCCTCTAAGTACATCACAGCTGCTGCACTGAAAAAGGTACATGATATAGGGACATTATCGCTAAGTGCCCAAAAAGACGCAAGGATACAAGTATCTGAGGCTAGAGAATGTTTCTGGAAAAGTCGAAATTTTATTAATTGGTGAGTGACGTTTTTTAAGTGGGAATAAATCCGGATCGAAATATTAGTTACAGCTCTATTCATCGTCGACAAGATAAAATATTATTTGCTACTCAATCGTTGCACAGCATTTCTAGTATCTTTGCACAATTTTACCATCGTTCAGTTATGTGCGTTGCATAGCAATGTCAAAAGCGACAATAGCGATGTGAAAAGCAAATAGACCCAAAATGGAAACATAATGGCCGAGCAAATGGTGCGTGAAGATGTCGCATATCCACTACTCATATGGCAGCTCATATTGTTATTGTCTCCCTAATTTTAAGCTCCCCGCAGTATTGCTTATCGTGAGTGAACCTGAGAAGTCGATGAAATCACTCTCAACAACTTTAAATCGTCGTGAATGAGTTGCAACAAATTATGTTACGAAGAATATCAGATGTGCTAATATGATGCGTTTTTTACTTCCCTTTTGCCTGACCGACCGTTCTGGCACCTTGCCAGCAAAAACGCAAAAAAAGTCTTTATATTTCAAAAGACTATTTTAATCAATGTTCGATTGTACTTAGTGATGAACTCGGCAAGGATGTTTGATTTCATTTAATATTCAACGCAAAAAACACTGAATATTCGACACTGTTAGGGAGAGCTAAATGCTGTAGTACTTTGAATAACCTTCTGTTGAACAAATGTACAGAAGAAAGTGCGCATATAATGAAGTTGATATTTCGATAGCAGTAGATGCAATATAAATTTTATCCCTCAATGAGAAGGGAACAAACGAAGCGACTTCTGCAATAAATTTTTTTGTCACGTAGCTGGAAATGGCTTATTCAATTCCCCGTAAGAGTCAATCGTTGCATGGGACCTTCGCGTTCAGAAGAACGTAATTAAATAATCAAACGTGCATATCTTCATATACGCTTGATCGCTTCGAAGTGATACTGGCACATAAAATCGGGTGACGTATAAGACTGCGATGAAAAAAGGTAAACTATGGCGCGGCCAGAGATCAGTGGTCGTTTAAAAACAAATTCCGACACCTGAGTTCCTCGTCTAACAGCAGCGATACGGTACACGCATCGCATATTCGTCTTGTCTTCAAACAGCCAGTATTCATCGTATGTATTTGAAACAATTCAAAAACCGGATGGGTAACAGCTATTTTAAGTCCTACAGACAGGCTATAAACATGCAAAAATCCTCTAGGTTTTTCGCTGAGGTTACCAGGATATGTACATAGTGAGGGCAATACCTGAAATCACAGGTAAAACGCAGGTGAGAGCACAAAGCAAGGCGATCCAGCACTCGTAGAACGAAATTGAATAGATACTTTAAAAATTCGCCAGTTAACCTTCGAAAGGCTGGCTTTGACACTCGATCATAACCGAGTGACCGCAAGAACAAGGAACGCGAATTTTCTTGAGCTTATCTAAGTTCATCGTCGCATCTCGACATTGTAGGAATTGTTGTCTTACTACATGAGTGCTCGCTACTGCTCATCAGCAGCGAACAGTTCTTCGCTAATTCTTTGAGATAAGAACGAACTTTTTCATTTCCATACTTCTCTCCATCTCGCTACAGTTTTATTTTTTTGTTATGAAACGCATTCACTAGGCTCTGTGAAGAGTTCGTAACTGCAGTCTCGAATAATCTATATATTTAATGCCTACGATTTCTCTCTCTTCCCAAGAAATTATCAAATTTTCTTACTTCCGCACGTCCTCTGCAAGTGTACATTCGAAAAAGCCTATTATTTTGTCTGCCATGTCAATGCGTACGCTTGATTGCTAATCCAGCTTCTTCGATTCACTTTTGAACTCCTCGCTCAAAAAAGCTACACAGAAAGTTCAGATCTCTCATCAATTTGCTTTCAACCTTTTTCCGAAACATATGTTCTTTAACTTCTTATTCCGGGAAATTTTCAGCGAGATTTCCGACCGAAGCAGTTAAACTTCTGAAGCACGCAGCATATTCAGGGACGACGAAACGTGTTCAGGATATTCATGTACCAGCAAGTTTTCGAGTCAGTGGAGCGATTAAACTCTTTCCTAAAACAAATCCGTCCATTGATATGGACTACTGGGAAAAAGGCCTCACGCCATGGAGCTCTTCTATCAAACATTTCATTGCTTGAGGTTATATGGTATTTTACATTGTGCCTCATTGCAGTTTTCGCTGGCAATATAGTATCTTGAACCAAAACTCTAACACCGCGTTTTTCTTAGGTATCAGATAGATAACCCATAAATATATAGCAACAATAGAAAAAGCAGCGGGCGAGAGTGTGCGACCAAGATTGTTGAGGTTAGCTTGCATTTCACACTTTGTGTGCAATTGATTTGCGTTACGCTATACACTACACTATACACTCGACAACACACGTCAAAACTTGGCTTCATCATTGTGTGAAGTGTCCCTAGCACAGTTCACTTCAGTTGTTTGTAGAATTATAATGAGCTGAGACAAATTTGCAGCGAAATGCAATCAATTTAGAAACGCATTTTTGATGGCAGCTGAAAGCGTTACCGCAACCACCCAGCAAGCTAAGCGCTTCACTACAAGCTTTCCTTAGCACACACGTGCGTGCGTATGCTATAAGCAATAGCAGCCGGGAATTTGGCGCAACGACAATGCATACTGCTGCGCTTTAAGTGTCTCTGGATCAGTCCTTGCCGATGATGCTTCATCACAAAAAAGCTCAACAGGAATGAGTGAATACTCTGATTATAACACTCGAAACTTAACTGAGGCGTATTTCCAGTAACAGATTTCTTCAGTGGAATGAAAACAACCAAGGAATTTGTGGAAATCAAAGTCTGCTTGAGTGGAAATTCTTGAATCTGACGGGAAACTGCTTCAAATCCTTTGTGGTACATTGTACTCGTTACCATTTACTTTATTCGTCGATTGTTGGTGTCCACGATTTTTATGATGCGTATGATTTTGAGCAATTGGTTTTCATTAAATAATATTGAACTCGAAAAAATTTCCAGAAAATTCCACAGTCCGACACCTCACTGTCTCATAGGCCTCGATTGTAATATAGTACTGACTGGACTGTTCGCTCCTGTAGCTCAGGTTCAAGCCTGCTCACCGAAATCTGAAAAGGTTTGAGCGGCGATTTGGCATGCTTAATCAGTTCAAATAAAAGCTCCAGATAATGATAATATGTCGGAAAAGATGCCTCTTTTAAGGTAGAAGTTTATTCAGCTGCTCATTCGAATGATGGTTCAGTGCGATATACTGTGAGAGAAATGTTCCTATTCCCACTCCCTCTGCCTCCTCCATAAAGCCATCGATTCTATAAAACTACGTTTACAGTAGTACAGTAACAACAAATTCTCATATTACTGAAGGATCGAATCCCTCACTTCTAGAGGGCAGATGGAGAGTTTTTTTGTAAAGAAGGGGAATTTGAAATAGCGAGGTTTGATTACTGCAATCACTGCGAGATTAGGGATATTTAAGGAGGGTTGCTATTAGTGTGACTTCCAATCTTGATTGTATGGCACTTAAATTAACAATTCGACGTGATGGACATATAACTATAGGTAGCATACGTTCCCATTAAGCGATCTTATGTAGGTAAATTTGCTCGCCTACGTATTTTTTGCTCGTTTATCGCTTTCTTTAATGTGACGGAAGTCTTAATACTTCTCACCCTCCCTCTCCCCCACCCTTCTTGAATGAAATGTGGAAGAAAAAATCGCAGAAAAGCATGAGGTGAAACGAAGAGCAAAACAACGCTATAATAAATACGATGGCCGGAATGTACTAATAAAACTGCAGAAGAAAATTCAACTAATCAATGTCATGACAAATATAAATACACATGTAACTTATTAGTAGACTGTTTTTTATGATATCTTATCTTCGTTGATTACGCACTCTACAGGCTACCTTTGCTGTCTTAACTTCCGTCATAGTTTCTAGTGGAACGTTTGTTTCGCTGGAATATTTTCATTATAATGATTACATCTAGTAACATTCAAGTTTTGAATTCCTTCAGTGTTTCTCAGTGTATTTTTTCTATCTCATCCTATACATATTACAGAGTTGCTTCATTTTCTGCTCTTTCTGCTTCAGTACATTTATCCTTGAATATATTCGTTGCTTCGCTGATGTACTCGAAAATCGACGATTCTGCGATTGCCTAGATGCACTTGATTCGGATGATGGTCTTATGAATCGAAACATGCAGTGTTACTTTAATGCATCAGGTTAGTCGCAATTGCTCGTCACAAAACGACCCTTCAGCGACCGTAAAACCACTCAAAGTCTTCCCACTATGAATAAATTATCATGACTCACTTCAATGGAAATTTACTTTCTTTTACGAAAAATAATGTTAAAATGGACGAAAATTTTACGGTCGATTGTTGGGGGAAGAGAGCGAGTGAAATTGGCAGACTGAAGGCAAAACTGAGGGTACACACGATGGCGTTGACCAAGATATGCCGCATTGTCGTACGCGTCACGAACGAATACCTCAATTATTCGGAGAATAGCGCTGTTAAAGTTGTCTCTTGCAATGACGAACAATTCACTACTATAATCATTGCTGGCAAATCCCTTTTTATACTCATAAAAGTGAGCCGATTTTCCAAACGAACAGAGGAATCAAATGGTACGATAATATTAACGGATTCTAGTTGATGATGAAATGAAAGTGTCAGAGCTTTGTAATTAAAGGCTCTTTTTGAAGAGACAGAGGGTGGAAGAAATTAAGATGGAAGGGGGTGTGGACTGGGAAAGAACTACCAAGCGCTCGAAATCAGTTACTTCATCGATGTTTCGAACTTTTCCCTCTTGTTTTCTGTTGGAGGACAATCGCAGTCCCCTAAGGCTGTTATCAGATCGAGCAGCCAGTCAGATACTCGATTCATCACGCTGCTCATTCGACTTGCTAACCCTTTTTCGACTACCTCAAAGTATCTTCGGAGATTTTTTTTCGCGAACTAAAAAACAATTGCGGTGCACAGTTAATCAATAACTGATCATAATCATAAGGTTGCAATGAGAAAATGTGCAAAAGGTATTGCATTACCTTTCGAGAAACGGCATTACACAAGGCGGCGCCAGGAGGAGAGGAATGGGCAAGAAAGCACGTGTTAACATCGTATCGATTACCGCCTATAATTTGCGCCTGCTCACTACTGATTAACTGAGGGTTTTATAGGGCGGTTTAATTGGCAAGATAATATAGATCACAGTGCGCTGAGTATAGTCGCGTGAATTATATAGCTTCTGAGCGTTTTGCTGTTCATGCTGACATGCTTTTGTGTGTTTTCATACTTCGGGACGTTGCAATAAATAAACAAACAAATCCGCAGAGAGTTCAGCAGATTCGCTTTGCGATCCTTCAAAATTAGTGCTCCGTCAATTGTCCTGTACGCCATTTATGACATTGTACGCCACCATAGTTGCACAGTAATACAATGCCTCTTGGCGAACATTTTCTATGGGGCATCCGTCACGATGCTCAAAGTCTCGACTTCGGATCTAACTTGTGGATAACTCCATCGATCAGTTGTATCGACCTTCTCATATTCAATCTACACCATGACTAAGCGAAAGCACAGTATACATGCCCACCTTTATTGAAAGTGCTACTAGTAGTGTACAGGTGAGGAAGCGACCACTTGTGACTGATGGTTAATTAGTGGTTTGAAATCAGACAATCGCGAACTCACCTGCTTTGCGGCCACTTTAGAGACTCCGACTACATTTCTCCCATCGTCGTAGACCTCAATACCGGATGCGACTTCATTCCACCTCATGCATAGGATATTCAGACTGCTTGCAAGTGAAGTAGCCGGCAGTGGAACGAAACGTTGAATGATCCTTCGCTTCGTCGGTGCCAATTTCTCCGACCGTTTTATCATATATGTAAGACCTTAGAGACGTTATCCAGTGAAACTCATTTTGCTGTTTTGTTTGCCTGTTTATTTTTATTGTTTACTTCTTTTTTTTCTTTTTTTTGAGAGCCTTATGGCGGCATAAGATCATAAATTCACCCTGAATAACCATTCTTTTCTCAACCTCTCTACTAAAACTTTTATGTCGAGACTTTTACTCGTTTTCTCATTGGCTCTTCTAAACTATAGGAAGTCAGATCGCAAGAAAGCCTTGTCCGCAGAAAATTGCGAAGATTTTTAGCCTCGCATTTGCCGTCTTTCGCAGACGACGTTTTCACTGATGGTCAAATAATGGCCTATACCTGGATTTGAACGATCTATTGGTGAACATATGGAATAATCGATTGATGTGAAGGTGACTTATTTGCTGCTATAATTTTGGAGATGTCACAACTTTTATTCAAATTCCACTCGCAAGAGAAATATTTTTAAGCTGGTCTCATTCGCATAAGCGTCGTAAGAAATAGTGCAAAAAATTAAAATAGAGAGCGAGCACGTCACTGATGTCGATAACCAACCGGCGGCTATTGAACACGCTGATGTCACCGCAGCACAGTAGGCTCTCAGATACGTCGATACGGGTCGATTCTAAAAAGAACTAACATCTCTTCGTATATCTGTAGAAGGAATATGCAATAACATTACTGCAGGAGAGTATAAATCGAAACACACAGATATGGTTTCTTGCAGTACGTCATCGAAACATTCCGAGTTTGACATAGCGTAGCAAGGTTGGACTAATCCCCTATTTTCTGCACGCAACGCGAGGACTTGTTTACTATGACTCAACAAGTTGCCTTAAAGAGCCAAGGATTTCTATAAGGTGTAACAATGCCGAAAATAAATCTTCGGTGGGGCTCGCATTCCCGCCTCCGTACGATCCGTTGGAAAAAGAGGAACTCCTGCTTTACTAATGACCTGCAACTCTTCCTGAAGCGGCAAGATATTCTTTTGCTGGTACAAATGCCTGGAAAAGCGAAGGCGGAGAGTAGAGGGGAAAAGAGACTTCATCAGTGAACAAGGCCATATGAGGAATCTGCCATTTCCGACTCATGTCTCTCTTAAGATTTAAATCTTCATGTCGATCAAAAACTTTTTGGAACATGTGTCCACCGACCAGAAAAAATGCTGTAAAAACAGCCACAAAAGTAGCGATGTTTGTATCGTTAGAACTGCGAAGAACTGCAAGGTGGAACATTTGTACGGCAGCGTTGATGTTGAAAATCCTTCATATACATTCACTTTCAAAAGTGCCTCTAGAGTTTTAGCTTTAATTTGATCCTTTCTATGAAAAGCACACTCCACAGTTTCGTAGATCCAGCGAGGCATCCCCTCGAAGAAGTCAAATCATGGATACAGGAATACGCTCCGCAACAAAGAGAGGATACACATCCAGTAATCTTTCTGAATCAATCGTCAAGAACATCGTAGAAACATGAAGGAGTGTAAATGGTGGATTTTTTTTCTTAACTGGCGACAAAAAGAAATAGGACAAAATCGTTTTGCAGACTGTTTTTCTTTTTTACCTTCTTTCCATGCAAAAATCTTTCATAGGATTTCAACATGTCAGGATCGAAATCTATATTGTAGGCGGTGCAAGTAGAAGGTCGCAGAGGTGGTACACACAGGTCATTAGTACCAAAGAGGGTGATTTGCGCACATGCAGAAGCTTTCAATGTGCGACGCTCCAAAATGAAGGAGTTCTTTAGTGTTTGATTATTTCGCTAAGGATGCTTGAATTTTAATTTTTTTTCCCATAACGGTAACCTTCACTATAAAGACGCCTCCAGTTCAAAGCATTTTTGAAGTCGCTGACCAAGGTAGCGTTTCTATTCGCGTAGTTGACAAGTGCGTTGTGCGATTGGTTCATCCACTGCCAGAACAGCAACGTTGCCCAAGATGGGTTCGGTAGTAGCATCCCAGTCACCTGAACACATTCACACACTCAATTTTTGTCACTAAACACACACATTTATATACATGTACCTTTCCTACCGCATTGCCCATATTTGACGACGCCAATGTCTATACGTAGCTCTCCAGCATCTCCATGCTGTGTAAGCAATATAGGCAGCTCTGTTATCTTTGCTAAGCGGTCTTCTATTATTTCATTTAACGCTTTAGCTACTACATTGTATAGCTGTTTCGCGCACCTGGACGGTTTCGTATATATCTGTCGCGCGATTCCTCTCTCTTAGTAGCAGACTACTGATTACAGGAGCTGCACTGGCGTAATTTTGTTGCACCACGAGAAAAAAATTCGGGAGGAACTTCGCTTCCAGTCAGTGAGCACTGCTCGCAAGCAGTACTCGGCACGAGAGAACGGTTTGTATTCACAATTTGTCAAGTTGTCAGGTACTAGAGAAAACTGCCAGAATTGTACTCCTCAATGCACAAAACCTTCCCAGATGAGATGAGTGAAAAAGCAGCAGCTGTTGGTATGTTGTATAACGCTGAACTGTCACATAAAGAACGTAAAAACAACGAATGCAGCACCTGGTACCTCTTTTATGGTCAATATTCTTCCCAGTATTTCGTTGTGTCAAAGATTTTTGAAATCTGAGTGTTTGAAACTATAATAAGAATTATAGCCAGCGGTCTTTTGGTAAGGGACTTCTGTATATAACAGATATGAACTAAGACTTATTGTAAAAATTCGTGTAAACAGGTGAATTCTTTGATAAATTCGAACAAAGTTGCAGTTTTCTGGGGAGGAAATTTGGCCTGTGATCGGAAACAAGCACATATTTGAATAGATAAAGTTGGTGCAATTCGGTAAGTGAAGTTGCTTAATTCCAATCTGATGGAATTTTCCTAATCGGAAATTCCCTTTCATCGACTACTCTAGAGAGTAACTGCGAACGATCATTTCGCACATCATTTTGCACCTTTTAAGGGAGTCGTGAATAGTCTCGAACTGAGGTTTACTCCAGGGAGGGACTGGAACGGGAGTGACGGGACGAGGGAAGGGAGAGGCGAAACGCTTGAAGGAGCACTGGTACTCTCTAGGGTTATCAGTCAATAAACTACTGCTTAAGTCGAAACTGGTTCACATAATTTAATGAGCATCCGAAATTTTAGTCATTCGATTATAGAGGAGGACTGAGGTAAAATTTCGACTATGCTGCCAGATTGGCATTTAGCCCCTTAAAAAGGTACCCTCATTTGGTAGCTCAATTCATTTTCAACTAGCAACAAAAATTCCTAGTAAGCAGCATGCAGCTTCAAATTTTTGAGCGGTTGTCTGCTTCTCTCAGAAAGATGGAATTAGGGTCGAGGGATGCGATGCGAGTGCAGCAGGTCAGTTGGCACAGTTTCGTTCTAGCCCCTTATTTCGTGCTGAAACTACTGAAACCTCGATGAAAAACTATTGAAACTGCAATTAGTTAATCCTAAGAAAGCGTGTTCGAGATTTATGATTTATAAAAATAATGTGATAGAATAACCGTGATCCATCCGAAAGGAACGTATCCACTCATCCTGAAAGGAGGTAACACTTTTTCGCCGGTATCCGGATGAAGAATTGCACATTTCACCTTTTGTGCATGCCATAGCTCTTTATCGTTGCTTCCTACTTGTTTGCCGGCTTTGAAATCGTTCAACAGCTGCACACAATCTTTTAGCTTTTTCTGAAAAAGAAAAATCACTTCAGTCGTGCAGCGTTTGAATTTCTCTGATGGTACTTTGAAGGTGGAGGTGCATGAATACCCTTCCCATGATATCTAGTTCAACCCCCACTTCGCAGTACGGTTTTGAACAATGTCGGTGACTGCGTAGCATGAGTTTGAGCTCAGCGCACTCGGAGCGAGTGAAATATACAGACAGACGGACAGACAGAGACCGATACAGAGAGTTTGTGCTAGTGGTTGATGACTATCATCAAGTAGGCGCTCCAAATATTTCACTTCGATTCGGAGTTGTTAAACTACTGCACCCACAAATAAACACAACGGACAGATGACCAAATAATCAGTAGTAGAAGAGCGCAGGAAGGCAGAACTGATTCCACTAACAGGAGTCTAATCGGAACGAAGTAGGATAAGTGAACAATTGAGGAAAAGAACGTCGTAAAAACTTATCTCAAGGGGTCATCTAGACTTAAGGGCCAAGTTCATGCCCGTACATCCGCTTATGTGCTTATTTGATCCACGTTCGCACAATAGCTCAAGTTCACCTTTGCAGTGCTCATCAGTTACTTTCAGTTGCAGTTCACAAGGTGAATCAATCAGCCTCTTGTATACTTTGATTTACACACAACGAACTCGCTTATGAGGCTGATTAAATTCACAATTTTTGATGAGTCTTCACTGCTTATAAATTTATGCAAGCGGAAAAAATGTAAGAAGGAGCTATTAGTGCCACATCAAATTCGACTAGGCAACTTTCAAAAATGCATTTTTAAGCACATTTTGGAAAGGAAAAGACTAGCTTCCTCAGCGATGGAGCGAATATTTCTTGAAAGAAGGAGCCTGAATTCCAAAAAATCGGACTGCCAAAAACATCAGAACATGGAACGGATATTTACGATATCATCAAAAATTGTATCAAACTCTATGAAAAATTACAGCTATTTTTCACTTCACGAAATTTCGAGTCCAATCATTTTTCAGCAATATTCACGATTTCATTATTAAGCACTCACATTTGAAGTGAACAAAGTCCTAGGGTCGATCGCGTCTAGGAAGTGAAGATATCGACCAAGAAATGTGTCCTGAGGGAATCGTGGCTCGTTAAGCCGAAATTTAGGGTACTTGACGAAACCGAATATAGTCTCATTGTTTGCCATCGATAACACAGCCACCTAATAAATTCTCAACAAAAAATAAGTTTCACAAAAATTCGTTACAGATACATTAAACGATGTGGTGTGTCCCTTCGCAATGGCAATGATGTTGTAAAGGTCTTTGACCACTTCGTGAATTGACTCCAGACATCGTTCAGCACTGCGACATCAATAAATACATCAATTATTAGCCAAATTTCTCCCCAGTACCTGCTTACGCGTATCGGCAATACATAGGAAATGAGTGATTTCTTCCTGCTTTACATATTTTCAGACTGTGCCCTTGGTTCACATAATCATATTACTGCGTAAAAAAATTTTTACCAATTTTTAAAGCATTTGTAAGCAACTACTCCCGCGGTCATCATGAATCAAAAGAAAAAACATATGGAATGAGCTGAGCGCGGAGCGTGGTTGTGCAATTCTTTTAATCAAACCAGCCAACACCATATATTTTCAAAGAGATAATAAATTATACGTAATGGTTGCATTCATATTTTAATAAAGCCATCGCTCATATTTATAGTCTACAAAAGAGTCGTTCATCGGTCCCAGTCTCTTGTAAAGTACAATCTGACCTGTTGTAAAATACATGCAAATGTGGCTGAAGTCGTTGGTTAATGAGCTCTAGCATGTGTTAGAAATGAGCAAATAACGGGTCTGCTGTTTTATAATAGACAAAGAAGATTGCTGTCGACTGTACAGGCGAAACATGTGAAGGACGAAAGGCAATGAAGGTATGACGTAAAGGATCTGCGAGAACGGTAAGGTATTCATGGGCGGAAAGGTATTTATGGCAGAGGGGACACACAAGATCTGCTTTTCGCAAGGCCTTTCCTGATTCCGTTATTCCTTCCTATCCCGAAAGATTACAGATTCTCGGATTCTCGGCCTGGAAAGTCTGAAGTACCGACGACTTGAATCTGATCTCCACTTGTGCTTTAAGATAGTGAATGGCTGCTGCGATGACCCATTCGATAGCATTTTTGCGTACACTGCATTCAACGTACGCTCGCGGTTTCATCGTTTTCAGCTGCAACGTAGATTTTCAACCAAAATGGGTATATTAGGTTCATTTTCTTTTCGAGTCATTCGGGTGTGGAATCAACTACCAGCTGATATTGTGGAAGATAGTAATCTCACTGCTTTCAAAGGGAAATTAGCCCAGTTTGACTTATCGTCCTTGAGGGAAGTAGACTGCCAGCCATTATGCTGCTAATATGTGTATCATCTCTGTTCAGCCTTTTGTCATCAATACCACATTCGTGATACTTGAATGCTTTCATTTTTGAATATCGCCAATCTCTCCACATAATATTTTATGTTTCTTTATAGTTAAATAAAGCAATTTGAATGGATGAACATCTCACACCAATCTTTTGGTAATTACTGCCTGAAACTCCCCCTCCACCCTTCTCTCCCAAAGTGATGGATTAACACGGAACTGCTCTGCAGCTGCCAGCCTGTCATACTCATCAATTTTCGTAAC
>JAARMF010003670.1:0-17189 GCA_022844705.1 Toxascaris leonina
TTTTTTTTTCCATTTGCCATATTTATGCCATCACTGCGAGCCACCATGGATACTAATACTTGATTACTCGATGGATATTCATATACATAGTGTAGAAATTGACACTGCTCTTGAAGGTGTGAACGATGATATATGTAAAGCTGCAATTGATTTTCGTTTCGTTACCGATGTTTCGCTGATGAAGGGAAAATCACCTTTATTTCAGCCTACATACTAATAACTCAACTCAACGGCATAATCCATTGAAAGAATACAGCAGTAAAACTCAACAACTACCCTTCTCCGAGCATGTGGTGGAAAATATCAAGGAAACTCAGCAAATATATAAGGACTGTCAACTATAAATATAGCAAACCATACCCGATTTGCCACAACCCGTCATACCGATGAGTGCGACGTGCATTTCCACAACTGGCGAACGAATCATCATTCGCGAGGAATATCCAAAGCAGCGAGACTTGGTGGTGAACAGCGACAGCGATACCAATATAGGTGAGATCTCCGAAAATATTAAAAGCAAAATCGACGATTCATACTAGGCGAATGGAACGAGCGGCGGCACGTGGAATGTGGCTCGTGTGTTCGGGTGTGAGCGGTCTGCAGAGATGGCGAATGGCTCACTTGGGTGGAAGAGAAGCTGCACATAGCGCCCGCGGCTAACAGTCATCTTGAACAGCGGCAGCCCTGTGACCCGCGAGTGGAACCTGTAGCAAACAACATGCTAATCGAGCACGAACCTCTATCCATTAGCAGCTGACCCTTTCAGACATTCCCACCAGTAATATATGTCCAAACGTGGGCCATATTTTCACGGAAACCGCTAGGGTAGAGAAACAACGAGAAAAAGTCTGAGAAGAGGGATCCCGTCATTCCCACAAATTGTTGACATTCCTTCTGCGTCATCTGTGATCAGTTTGACCCCATTACCACTTTCGCTTGTCGTCAATACTATTCATGGTGATACCCCTTGCGCGCATGCATGCATCAAGGCGTTACTGTCTTCATTTATTAGTCAGTGCAGACAAGCATAAGCACGATCGAGCAAAAGAAATGCTCCCTCCATATTAAATTCTTGTACAATCAACCGGTATTTTACAACGGCTTTGGAACCGCGTGAAGGTGAACTTTGACATCTCATCACATAATATAGATCCCTCAGAATATTAAACCCAATTTCTCAAATTCCCCAAAACGATTGCCTTCGCAACAATATCCCATACGCTCGACTCGCTGTCTAAATGCTGAAAGATCCTCCGATATTGACATACTCTCTGCCGTCACAAGCTGTAGCAATCTTGCGAATCCAACATCGAGTGAGTCAGGCCATCCTTCTGATTGGTACCGCTGGGACCATATCCTTTTCCCTCACCCTGGCCCATGTAAACGTCACAGTAGCTGCTATTTGAAATAGTACTATTTACTGCTGTTGTCACGACTATCGCTCGTAGTACCCACTCAACATCATTCTCCGCATCGCTTGCTACTACACTGATATTGGCCTACTAACGCTAACAGCGCCACCTATCATTGCCGATGATGCTCACTGCTGCTTCTGCCTGCACCACTTACTACCAGATCTGGGAAAGGAAACTGAGGGTTCGCGAACGGGTTTTGCAAGTGAGAGAGAAAAACCCTTAAATGGGGAACCATTTCGGTTCTTGCATATGAACGTATAGAAAAAGAAAGATGTAACAGCTGTGATGATTTCCCAAAAAACTGAGTTCGGATTGGTGAATATAACGATAGAAACAATACGAGAGCAAACTGCTCTGAGAGCTTGATTGAAAAAAAAAAAATGACCCAAGACTTCGTCAAAACAGCCTTTCGAATCTCGATTTGCATCCTGTAAGCCACCTCAACATAAAGCTCCAACGTTCATATGTCCGTAGGTGGGTGCAACTGACATTTTCAAGAGCGAAAGCAGAATTACTTGACGACTTCTTTATCGGGTAATCGCATCCTTTCTACAGTGGCCAGTAGTCGGTCATCATAGCTGAACATCGACGGGTCCAAATACGGAGAATTTGTAGGTGCCAGTGTTGTTGAGAATGGCAATTGAGATACCAAACGACGATATGTTTCCGAACAGCTCTCTAGAAAGCAAAAAGCAATTTGCAGTTAAGAAATGCACCTCATCATAAACGCCCGGGATAGAATCTCTTGTTTCCAAAATTATTTTCACCAACTGATTCATCGATTAATATCTATCACTCTCAAAAATTAACCATAAGATCAAGCTTCACATAATACACTTAACAAAGAATGCTGCTCTCCATCTCATCATTCATGGTGGGCAATCTATAAATGGCTTTCAAGAAAACTAAAGTGACCTTTGTGTGAACTAAACTAAAGTGAACTAAAGTGGCTTTCACGCGTCTCTCTTCAACTCTGCCTTTCAGACAGCCAGTTGCGCCAATTATATACATTTGCATATATTTGACTTCTAGAAAATCTGTTCTCTTACAACCACGAAAAAAGGACTGGAGGTATTCGAAAATAAATTTAAAATGTGACTTTAAAAAAATTAAATGAAGGCTGCGAGTCGTGCAAAAAATTTGCAGAAAAGAGACCTCCAGTAATGTGCACAAGGAAGAATTTGATGCGTTCGTAGAGAAGTGCACCCTGCTGGCAATATTGCGCCGTACATGGGAATTGATTATCGAGCATCTCGGGATGCTTCAGTTCCTCCAAACACCTCTCAACGATCTTGCCAAAATGTTGTGAGTTACGTTCGAAGACGTTCACAATTTCTGCGCTACGCCAGTTATAGAAAACGAACACTGCAGGCGCCAATGAAATCGGCGTACCAGATGTGAACGCATCTGAAAACATCCCCTACTATGAAAAAAATTTCACTTCTCCGCAATCATTTTCAGAAAATGTCATGCAATTTTAGCCAAGAGAACGATCTATCGATGGTCATCGACCAAAACGCATTTACGCGGCCACTAAAATCCCACAATCTGCTAGTGACGTTCTCTGCTATCCAACGAAGTGTTTTCCTCGGGGACTGATTCACTCCAAAAATGTTGGCACAACCGTCTCGCATAACTGATTCCTTTCTAAATGACCAACAATCGGTTAGGCGGTGTCTGCGTTTTCAATTAAAGGCATTTTAATTCCTTGACTGCTTCTTCACCTTTGCCCACCCCTCTTTCCTACCCATGCTCGCCGACTTTACAAAACAATCACTTCATGAGCAAAACAGGACAATCGTTCATAAAGACATCAAACAAAACGACTGACTTAATTAAACTTTAAGGTACATCACCTTCCTGCACAAATCGAATAAGCACAAGATCGGAGTCGATGATTTGCATCTGCCACATTCGTAGAGATCGGAGCTGACTGAACATGTGCAAGAACTGAGCCACGCAGCCCGCTCTGACACATCGCCGATACAGTGCCGTCAGGAGCCTCTGTTTCAGCCCTCGAATATTAAACCACTTGAAAAACAATGCACAGTATTCCAGCAACTTCTTTGCAATATAATCGCACCTCCTTTCCATAAGTTTCGGCACTTCAGTTGACCTTTGTGAGGATTTGAGGACCATGCTTAAGACTAAACTCCAATGGAGTTTCCCCTCGAATGTGGAATCAACAGCAACAATGCGTTCAGGAATTCGGCCTGATTTATACTCGGCCATACTCTAATGTTGTCACTCGGTTCCACAGAGGTTTCTTTACGTTTCTGCGCGAATCAAGCAAGTCAGGAATCCACAAGGCAACTGGAGGCAAAGTACCGAATTACAGACCCCCGATACGAACGGACCACAAAATATTGATCAAGAATTTGTCGGCAGCTGCCCTACCGAGACTAGGCCCCACACATTCGCTTGTTCTTTTTCCCACTCATGTGGCTGGCGACATTGTCTAAAACGCGTGAAGTCCCAGCTACGCTGCAAATAAAAAAAAAGGCCAGCAAAAAACCAACATGAAATTACTTATGTATCAGAGCTAACTGAACATCCCTTTTTGCTACATATTAAGCACCAATTCTAGCATACTTCTGCAGATTCGCTTTTCTGAGATGGATTTAGCCAATATTATGTCTATTTTTATGTGTATATGTGAGCATGCCTAACTGTATGTCCAATGCTTCAACTTGGTAAACACGAAAACTAAAGCAACGAAATCATGTGGATGTGACAGTACATGGCGTGACCATCTATTCCAACAATCGAAATATTCAACAATTTCAAATATGTCAAATAACCCGCATGGGTATTAAGCCAGTCCGACCACAGGCCCGCAGGGGTATTATACCAGTAAGACAACAAGCCCCCAGGGGTATTTTACCATTACGACCATAGAAAAAAATGTTCGTTTTTTTAATAGAAAAAATGGTAAACGCATTTAATTACACATATTATATCACCTGTTGGCAAATTTGTGAAAGGGTTGATTTCGACAAGAAGAACTGCAAAGTTACGTGTCGCCAGCTTCTCTGGCACATTTCTCCCCTTCACCTGCCCAATCCGTTTTTACCTGACCTATGTTTTGCGCTATTTAGACTCAATTTTGCACCTGTTTTATAGGCAATTTTTAACACCTCTCTTCCTCATATACTGTTTGACTTTCAAGGATGTGCGGTACTGAACTACTGTCACCAGAAATGACACTGCTTTACGAGATGCGATTGCAATGATGGCCAGTAACAGCGCACACATTGCGCTATCTGATCACATAAGAAAACGGTCAGCTATCTATTTTGCAGTGCTTAAAAATTATTTCAATGAAATTCTCTCCCAGAAGTGCGATCTCGCCACGAAAAAATTTGGCGGGCGCAGAGGAAGTGAGTTACCTCGATATGCCGAGAAAAAGAAAGAGAAAGAGAAAGAGGGAGAGAAGGAGAAAGAGAGAAAGAAAGAAAGAAAGAAAGAAAGAAAGAAAGAAAGAAAGAGAGAGAGAAAGAAAGAAAGAGAGAGAGAGAGAAAGGGGGAAAGAAAGAAAGAGAGGAAGAAAGAAAGAGAGAGAGAGAGAAAGAGAGAAAGAAAGAAAGAAAAAGATTCGCCAACAGATCCTTTGACAAATCCATTTGATCCATTTGATCCTTTGAAGATCCATTTGATAAAACTTCCAGCAAAAAATCACAGCGCAGTTTGCCTGTGGCGCTCGTGGAATGGCGCCGCAAAGGGAAGTACTTTGCCCGTAATGATAGTATGGGAACATGATAACTCGAAAATTGGGGATATTGCACGAAGTAGACGTTGTTCGAGACGGAGACTTTACAATACTACCCATAACTATTACAACGGGTCTAGCAAAACCAAGCTTACGAAACACCTGAGTGCTCGCTTGCCTTAACGGGTTATTTCATTTAGGAAGATGCACTTGAAACTCATCGGTCAATGAAACGCTAAAAAAAGGTAATCTTCGAAAAACTACGGACAACAGCCGTAAACGAAATCGGAGAGATATTCGCATTTCTATGCAGAAGAGGCAAATACACACCCCTGTCGACCCTTTAAAAATGATATGTTAACTAATAGTCAAACTCTGGAGACTACGTACCCTAGCTTCTCCACATCTCAGTAAGCCGTGGTGGTCTTCTAGAAAATACACACACACACACCGCAGTCACTTACTCTCTCATGCCAGCGGAAAAAAACCTCAACTAAAGATTCAGAAAACCTCTCAAAAATATGAAAGGAAATATGGACCTACTCACAAAAGAAAACCGTTTAGAAAAAGGCTCTTCTCTTTTCTTTTCTCCTCTCTTTTTTTTTTTCAAAAGTAGTGCCCAAGTACCGTTCGGTAAGAATGAAAACGAAGAAATTACCCCTGGGAAAATTCAGTCGCATAATGATGATTCAAATTAAAGCACCCCTTTAACTATATCAAAAACACTAGCAAATCGCTCTCGAATCGCTGCAGCAATCATCCGCCGACTTCAATAACTTTCTTATCTTCCATATATGCACAAGATCATCAAGCATAAGCTAAAGGCATTGCATTCGCTCACCAGTGAAAACAACTTGGTCGTCGTCTTGCATGCCCATACTGACAATATCATCATCATCGTACAAATGCCTATAAAAACATCACTTTCAAGCAACAAATAAACATTTGAATAATAACTTAGGTCACTGCTTTTGAAGTAGTCAAAATCTATCTATCAATATCCTATCAATACCCATGCGCCCTATTCCTAGTTCCCGACGATAGCGACTATCCAACCATTCATTCCAGCATTCGTAGCATTTCAGCACCAATCTATAATACCTTATATATTCCCACTGGAGAACAACACAATAAAAATGTCCTATAAAAATTCTTTTGATTAAGAGACAGCTCGTTAATAAAGCAATTTTACTGAAATAATATCCAAAGATTCTAAATTCAGCATATACTAGCACACGCTGACACATATTATTATTTCCAAGGTGATAATGTATGGCGGAAACTGAAGCATGAGCGCAATTTAGTGATGCCTCTCAACTAGCCTAAAAAATATCTATTTGAACTATTCTCCACCAGAAGCAAAGAAAAAAAAAATTCCACAAGCCCATAACAGTACTAGTATCTACCTTCCCACTCTATTGAGCACAACAAAGCGACCGGTGCGCTCGTCAATATGTAAGAAGTGGATCGTTTGATGCTGCAGTGAAAGTATTGCGAAAAGTCGCCCCACCAGATGCACTCCATGTGTCACCCACACTCGATCCACGTTCAGCTGATAACGATCACATATCGAACCATCCTTTAAAAAACTTATCTCTCTCGTCGCACAATCGATTCGATGGCAAGATTCACGGCTGAGAAAAAATATTTCAGAATTTTGAACGAATTTCTTATAAGTCTGCTGATCAAAGCATCTGAGATGAGTTTTAGACTAAAATAACTGAAAAAAATACGGAAGAACGGAGGAGGAAACTCCAAAAATAAATTACAATGAAAGCCTACGAGAATAGTAAAACGTTTTGAATGAATTCATAGGTCCAAGTTCAGAGCATTTTATAACCGCATTGCCCGGCAAAAAAAAAAACGGATTCAGATAGCTGTCCACAGAACCCATCTCAGGAGTGAATCTGAATGACGCTTCAGTGTATGGCTTCCGCTAATGCCCAATCGGAGTTAATCAAACGGAAAGCTGCGTTTGCCCAACTTTCTTCTCCTTTCCTCTATCTTGGTTCAGAACACTGATGGTGAACAATATTAACAAAATGTCAACAAACTTGCAAATCGATTGCGATGAAGGTGATATTACTGAGTGCTTGCGAAGAGACACGCACCAACGATTCGTTATTGCGATAGAGATCTAATAAGGTCGCTGCTGTATCGGGCACCATGCTTTCGATGGCCACTGTAAAATCGCTTACCTCTGAACTACGAAACCGTAACAAATAAATATTATTTTTTACGATGACCAAAAAAATCCTTGCATAAATTTGAAACAATTTCCCACTCGCAATAATACAACACAAAATAAATCGACTGTCAAAGTTTCTTTATTGAAGAAGTAAGCATATTGTTAAATTTGTTGTTAAATTGGGATGACCAATGAAAGACTCTGAAAATGAATGTTGCCATCATCACAGACCTCTGCATTTCAACGATCATTAACAGTAAGAACAAAGTAAAAGCCATACTTCAAAGAAACCCCACTGCTTTACCAAAAAAGCTGGTTAAAGCTCGTGAATTGTTTCATCATCTTTTGAAGAATGTTTGACGCTTGAGCTCGGGTACAACTAAAGAGGAGAAATAAAAGAATTAAATAGAAGGCAAATAGCAATACGGCTGTTAGCGGTTGGAAACAGCCGTCTGCCATTGGTTTTAAGCGTATCACCAGTTGGTCTTCGTCCACCCCTATATTTTATAAAAGCACTCACCAATGATATGTCGAGAGTCGGGCGTTATAAATAGACAATCTCGCATCAATACAGACCCCTCTTCAGCACCTGATACCACATTCACTGTGAACCGTTCCGGAAAGACATCCTGTAAATGTCTTATGCTGCTTACATTATGAATCTTAAAATGCCTCGCTACGAATCTTCTCTCCTCTATTCGACTCAGAATGACACTACAACAACTGATACGCC
Organism: Toxascaris leonina; assembly: GCA_022844705.1. Taxonomy (NCBI): domain Eukaryota; kingdom Metazoa; phylum Nematoda; class Chromadorea; order Rhabditida; family Ascarididae; genus Toxascaris; species Toxascaris leonina. Next base: position 8,046 of record JAARMF010003670.1, read on the forward strand.
TTTAAACGCCTCCAATTACAATCACTATTGGAAAATGTGTCTCAGATTGGGTGTTGGAGCAGCCTACAATGATTATGCTGTCGTTCAGTCCCCTAAGGTTCGCCACGTGATATCAATGCACTAAACACAAATTTTTTCCTCAATTACGTAATGCCATGACAGAGTGTGACAATACGTATCGGATGCAGCTTCAATGCTAACACCTGCAAGTACTCGAGATGCTGAGTTGCCCAATTAAGCGAGGACCTCATGCCAGACTCTCAGCAACTATAGTATTCAAAGCTCGTGTTTTGTTAGAGGTGAGTGAAGCTTTAACAGTGAACTCTCCATAGTTTTTCACTCAGCAAGCTTCTTAAACCAAAAGCTAAAGTCTCCCAACAACTTTGACTCCGGCAGTGACTCCGGCAATCGAATGATGCAGAAATGGCCGATGGATTGCCGAAGGAACGTAGTCGACATGTATAAGCCAATCTCAGCTTTTCCACTCGAATACCTCACAAAAGTGCTCACCTCGAAAGCGTTAACATTGTCGTATGCACGCGCAAATGTTGTGTAGTTACGAACCGAGACTGAATGGTACGTCGATGTGAAGCAAATTAGATAGCGACCGCATGGCGAAAACCTGACATAGAGAAAGCATCAGAGAATATACCATACAAAACCACCATAGACACTACTGAATGCTTAAAAAACCTACGGAACCGGATGGGGCGGCGACATAAGTGACAGCTCAACGCCTCATGTACCTCTACATCAGTCGGTCGCCTATAAGCAATCTAACCTTCTCCTCTCTTCCGTATTGCTCCTTCTACGTTCCGCAGATTAATTGAATGCTATTAAAGAAAGCATGCTTACAACGACGATGTAAAATTCAGGACAATATAGCGTAAGCATGCATCATTATGACTACTAGATGCACTCATCATAACTGCTAAATCGTATTATACTTCCTTCAAATCACGAATCGCTCACTAAAAAAAGACATTCAATTCATTACTTCCAATTACTGAAACACAACTGCGTTCTACTGGATATTATTCGGTAAATGGCTCTACTTAAAACGTCCACTCTCATTGAAAAAGATCGATGAATTTCCCCAAAAGAATTATAACTGAAACAATTATATGATGACACATATGGGACTGTATAAGAAATGAGCAACACTCAGGGCTACTATAAATCAAATTCACTATTGTGCGGGAACACTTTCAAATTAGCCTCTTAATGAGATGTCCATTTATGATTTTATAAAAATCATCACCACCTATTCCCATAAGCTCCCACCTCGAATACACATCACATTTGAGGCATTTGAAGATTCATAAACGATGAAAAACAGTCCGCTGAGTTCGCAATTTGCCTAAGTGGTTCGACAGCGGTCGATTGGACCATGCTGCAAGCATTATTGAGGAATACCATCAGTATCGACCGTTAGATTATTTCATAACCCATGATAGCTACCCACTTGCGAATTATACACTCATTTGAGCCTTGCAATATCTGCGCGTTCGATCTGAAAATCGGTTTGCAAAAAAAAAAGAAACCAGTGCTTACCTCTTCAGAACGAATCCTTTCCGGTCAACTCCGTGCAGTGCCTTGCTCGGATGAACGCATTGATAGAACTCGTAAGCGCCACACAAGAATTGGGTTCCTGAGATTATAAAACTGAACAAATCAGGAAGTAAAAAAAAAAAAACCCTGACATAATGCCACAAAATGCCAATGCATAATGTATGCTCTAATCTCACAGCAAAACATATAGGATAATCTCTATAATTTCTGAAAATTATCGTAGAAAATCGTATTTAATATTTAGAATGGAGTTGAAAACACTCCATTCGCTCCGATCTCTAGCACTCAAAGATTGGCTAGATGCTTATCGATGTCCAGGTTGGCCAAGTTCTAATGCCAGGAAACAATTAAATGAGCAAAAGATACAAGAAAGCATTCCCAAATACAGCCCTGTCCCATCCAGAAGCACGGAATGATGTATTTTAATAATCTGACACAACATTATTACTGAATTGGCACTTCAGAAATTAGCGGTGAGATGCAACCGGCTGAACAACTGCTAACAACTATCGAGATTGGAGTCTAAAGCACAAATAACGGAACAGCTGATGAGATGGTCGACTAACTGTTAAGGCCACAAAGCTGAATTTGCTACAACCATTTTCTAGTATCTAATGATTACAACTATGAAATTTTTCTGTCTTCAAGCTATATTGACTAATTAGTGAAAAAAATGATAGAGGGGTGAAATTTGCAATATTTGAAGTGAAAAATTGCGTGAAAAATTGAAAAAGGGTGACTTTTTTACGATAAAAATTATCTGGGATTTTAAATTTAAAAAGCAGAAATCCCCTGATTACCGATCATAATTTTTTAACTCATCAGGTGAGAGGATTTTAGAGGACACACCTTCCACAGTTGGCTTCGACTCAAGCATTATGAGCACGAAATTCACCGCCTAGACGCAACAGTCATTGACCAGCTCATAGATAAGATGGTATTAGCTGTTGATTAATGAACTGTCCGTGAGGATGAGTTAGTATACACGAAATTCATTTCGATTTGGGCTCAGAAAATTCCCCACCCTCAGCCTTCTTGGAAGTTCTCGGACAAAACGTTACAAATAGATACTCAAAAACATGCAGACCCTATTGTATTGCAAAATAAATAAATAAATAAATGAATAAATAAAATAAAATAGAATAAACTAAAATGAACAAATAAATAAAATAAAATAAAAGACGCATAAAAATATAGCAATATAATTGCTTACCTGGCGGATTCATGCCCAGCTCACGCCTTCGAAGCATACGAGCTGCGTGAACGACTTTCACCCGCCTTTTCCTCAACCATTCTAGATCATACATCAACATCCGGTTTCCTGGAAACGTATTTCAAAATAGTAGTTCGTTTCATAAAATTTGCAACACTAATGCGTCTATCAAGTTCATACTGAAATAAAAACCAATCGGCAAGAATCGGCAAAATCTGATCAACTACTGATTACAAGAAGTCAACTACAACATGTCCCCCCCCCCNCCCCCCCCCCCCCTCCCCTCCCCAAGCTCATGTGAAGCAGGCAACTCATTGATCATCTCCGACCACTGCTTCAAAGAAAGAAAACTTTGCAAGCAAGGTGAGTGGTGGCTAAGCTCATCGACATCACTGATTCACAACATTACTGCATAACTCAAGGAACGACGAACTCGAGGTGTAACTCAATCGCTGCGAAGATCCCACGAAACTAGCAAGCCACACAAGCCATAAACTCCCCAAAAAAACTTCCTCAAGGTTGGATTAAAAACAAAAAAAAAAAAACGCAAACCACGCAATAACACCATAAAAAATATTTTCTTGCCACTATTTTTCATAGTCCCTTGACCATGGACAGATGCGCCACAAGACATCTCTAAACGCACCAACAAATGAGAAGCAAAACAACCGCCCACGAGATGCATCTCCTTTGCAAGCCGAAGTGATCGCACCACGGTTGGTAGTTTCAACGAGGTGCGACATTTGCGCCAAAAATCTTCCGTTCGATCCATTGTACGATACAACCACGTTGCGAAACAAACGTATGGGCCACTGCACTAATCAGCGAAAAAAAAAAGAAAAAAAAGAAAGAAAGAAAAACAGAAAAAAAAAACGAAAAAAACTGCTCATATCACTTTTTAACATCCCCATATTCCCCTTAAGCCATAAATAACTATGTGACCAATATTCATCGCAATGTGAAAAAAAGAGCGCCAAAATTTTCAAATTGCATCGTTCTTCTGCTTATGAGTCGACAAAATGGGACAACCTTTTAGATGCTTATCGCACTCCACACAATTTGAGGATATCTACTTATCGCTCAGAAGCCCAAAATATTTCATCAATAAAAACGCTCAAACCAACAACTCAGACGGTGGAAACAGGATGGTAAGTGGATCAAAATCTCTTTTCCCACATTTTTTTATGGTATATATCAAAAAGAACCGATCATCAGAAAAAAAAAAGGAAAAAAGAAAAAGAAAAATCCAGAAGAAAAATTATAGGTTGGCCTCATTCCTTGAGAATCCTCTTCTGATTACACCATTAACTTCTTGTGAGAAAATCAAAGCGAATTGCATCAAACGACTTCAATGAACCAAATAGCTCAAATGCCGTCGAGTAACGGTGAAATAAAAAATGAGATAAACATTTGTATCAAAACGTTTATTTTCCTAAACAAACATATACATGAACCAAGAAAAAGAAATTATAATAATCTCGACCTAGTGAACACGATTGTGCGAAAAGTAGTCCGTGCTAAATTCGCCCGGTTGTGGGTGATCGGCCAAAAACGGTGTCGGCAATTCGCCTTTCAAGAATTTCTTACGCCTCTCGTTGCGGATCGCTCGCGTTCGCATACGCTGAAAAAATAAGTCGACCTCTACTATGAAGACAAAAATGATAATCGCTTCATCGTTCACATAATTCTACAGTAATCAATAACAAGATATAAAGATACAAAGACAGCTGTAATATCATCGATTCCCGTATCGATGCAGTTGACACCCACACATGGCTGTTTTGAGCAGATTTCTGGAACGCCTGGTGGTCAGCCTGCTGGCGAACCGTTGGGAGATCAGCCGGGAGTCGAACCCGGGTCTTTTCGCTTAAGGGGCGAAGGCTGTACCACTGAGCTACCGATCCCCAAAGTAATCAATAATATATAGAAATAATGATTATGGTCAACTGTTACTCCCCTATTTCTTCCCGAACTGCTAATAAAACATACAGTCAGAAATGACAACCCCAATCATCGTTTACTTCCAAGACTTACTTCCGAGATCGCCGTAATTTTGCATGGCGAATATTTGTCTTCAATCAAGAGGATACTTATGAGCAAGGATAGGATATTCAGTGCGAGATTTCAATAACACTTCGATGAGACCTGTTCACTTTATAAGATGTAAATTAATCAAATCTAAAACAATTGAATCCACTACAAAGTGAACGCTACCTGCATACTAATTAGAGCTACCACCTTGAAGTGCAACGTAGCACTAATATAGCCCACTGCAAGTCCGCTTTTTTACCAGCTATCTCGACATTCAAAAGATAAAAACGAAAGCTGAGTTTACACAACGACACAACAAAGACCTGCTTGTCGCCAGTAAGGCATTCCTGATAATCGCGATGCTCGAGATCACAATACTTCCGCCCCAACTTCGCCCCATACGCTTCCATGCATCTGAAGAACTGGGCTTCGAAAAATCCGCACGGTTTGCCTGTAAAAAACAAGGGGATTACCTCTACCTGTCAACAAATACCTGGCCATGGAAAGCCAGTGCCAAAAAACTCACATCAGTTGCCCCCATGATAACAAGATTTCAAACAAGCCAGTGCCTGGTCCTTTTCGATGCAGAAGAAGAAGCATTCCAAGAACACGACGAACACATTGGCTCAATATAACTGAAAGCTTTCCAACAGAAGGCACAACTTGGCACCTCTCTACACTAGCGCAGGAGTTCTCGAAGTATCTATATAGGAAGGAGGGATGCCCACGTAGTCAGACTTCTGCTCTTCCAAGTAGTATCTCACCACTTCCCACTAACATTGAGGTTCTTCTTTTGTCTGCGCACCACCATCCCATGCCCGCATGTCGAACTCCAAGTGCTTTTGAGCGATTTCCCTGTGAGATATATCAAGAAGTGAGGCTACAATCGTCTAGATTCAGTTCCCATCATCTCCTGGCGTATCTTCCGACTCGCTATCCCTCAATACGCAGCTTAACCTCTCCTTAAATGAACATCTGCTGCTACTGCAGACGTCGCGGAGAACGCATTTGGGGCGTGTTAAATTCGAAAGACCATGTGAAGGCCGATGCTTGCAAAATATAGGAAGACATACTTGAAATGGCTGCTCCATCACACGCAGATCACTTCAATAGCTGATGTTCTCATGCACGACGTTCCCTCTCCTATCTACAGAAATGTCCAAAACTCTTGACTTATTTACAAGGCGCTAAATTCCGCAATATGGCTAATCAAGAAAAAGAAAAATTGCAAAAATAGCCACACTTTAAGGTTCCTTCTCCAAATATTAACCACCTACAAAAAGAAGATAACAGCCGAAGCTCAAAGCAAACCAGGTCGGCCGCTCCTCTCTTCTTTGACTGGAAACTATATGCATCAAATCGCCAAACAAAAAAAAAAAAGATTAGGGAATCTTATTGCCCGAGAATGAGCCAAAAACTCCAAAAAGCATGTTGCTAGCTAACATTTTATGAGGAGACTGAGGCTCAAAAACGGGCGCACAGCTAGATGACCGATGGTTCTACCTGAGGTGGGAAGAGCTGCACCCACTGAAGATCAAACGATATCATGGCTTACAGACTAACCAAGCACAATTCCTGTCTTCAAAACAAACGAGTCCTTCCGGCGAAAAAGCTCGATGGCCATATAAAACGTTGAGGAGGTGGTCGTAACTAGCTGCGGCAGCAAGTTCAATCAATATCTATATGATTATGGGCCAAATTTGGTATCGGTTAAAATCGCCACAGATCAATCCACGCGAAATTGATAAAATCAAACAAAAATACCTTGTTGAGACAATGGCAGATTGAAGGTGTCGGTCAATGGGACTTTTACGATAGGAATAAGCGTTTGATAATTCTCTGGCATTCGATTTCCCGACGACATTTTATCAGCGGCACAAACGGTGTTCTACGAACGCCTGCAATGTTGTCTTCTTCGAAATAGAAAATATTTCGGAGACGAAGCTATGTAGAGAGCAGAATACGAACAACAAGGCCATAATCTTCCAAAATAAACACTAAAAGACCCCTCCCCATCCCCCCCCCCCGTTCAAATCCAACAAAAACGAGATCCCATCGTCTGAAATTTTTCAAACACGTTTGATTTCTGTGCTTAAACTAAACTTTCACGAACAATGCGCATGCACGAACCTAAAAATTAAGAATGAAAAACTGGAAAACTTAACTCCTCCAAATTTAGGTGCCCAATTATGGCGGTACATGACATGAATTCAGGATCAAGCTAAGGCGTAATCTTGTGGTGAGGCCACGGAATAGGCGTCGTCTCTTGACGAAAGAAATGGCAATATTATGGCCCTCTAAGGATCAGCGTTTTCATTCTAATGGTTCTCCCCCTCAAGAACAGAATTCCTGTTTTCCTGGAATAAAGGAATGGAATCTGTGGCCTATTTCCTTTCACGGAAATTACCCATAAGACGAAAACTCCCATATTACCAGGACTTAAAAAAAATACGCACACGTAGTGTCACAGATTCTACTCCTGTGTAACCTCAACCATGGATCCCTCTTTTTGTGCTGCAGAACTAGAAATTCCCCCCCCCCCTTTTTTTTGTTGCGTAGCCACGTTGTGTGGCCCCGATTTACAGATTCTTCTACTTCATCGCTCTATTACGAGTCCACACAGAGATCAGGCCGCAGGCTCCCCCCCCCCCCTCCCCTTAAATTCAGACGTTCAGGTGGAGCAACTCAGTGCCACCTGAAAGCCTCTAGTATTCAATTTTTGGGTAAAGCTCCAATGTGATCTCTAACATACAAATCAATGAAGCACGTAGGCCTTGCTGCATAACGCTTTAACAATAGTGCTTATCACCGATACTATCAGATACTAGATATCACTATTCACGGATCAATGAAAATACGTTTAAGTAACAAAGAACATATGTGATCGGCGATCCATGAGCAAAAAAAAAAGAACGTGGCACGGACAACGTTTTTCGTTAAGATGTTCCATAGGCGAGAAACTTGGCGTTAGAAAGAATGAATGACCCTTTTCCGGAGGGGGGGAGGGGGGAGCGGGGGGAGGAGTTTCCGATGACCTACAAGCATTGATCTGCAGACTGTTGCCAGAGGCCACTTTAAATAAGTAAATGATAACATCACTTAAATGGTGGAGGATTCTTCAATATTTTTTGAGCTTCGAGGGTCAAAAAAAAAAAAAGAAAATTCTGACGACGATTGCCATAACTACGAACGGAATGATCTCTAAAACACTCCGGTAATTTCTTTTAAGCGAAGCAATTTTGCATACATAAGACAATATCCACTTCTAAGTACTCGTAATCCTGAGGGAATTGATATTTACATTGGGAATATTCCGTCAAAGTATTTCATCACGGTGACGTAACCCATTTTACCTGAATACCAAGATCATGGACACCATTATGGATGTTACCTTCTCCTTATTATATCTAAAGGTATTCTTACGTGAGAAAATTACCTGTAAAACAATTACCTGCAATATCCGCCACCCATAAAGATCTTCCCAACCAGCTTATAAATATGTCTATAATCCAGCGATACTTCTCAGAAGTGAATGATGCTTTTTTTTTTGAGAGAGAGAGAGAGAAAAATCTTAAGCAAAAGTCAGCACTTATCGAAGAGCTCACTAACGATAACTCGACTAGAGATGTTGCGAGAAAGCGCCTGCTTGAGAAATGAAATACTTTCAGAAATTCACGTAGAGCAATCATGGTAGTGATCGGCGAAAAAATAAATAAATAAATTTAAAAAAAGCGAATCACCTTTACGACATCACAATAAAAACACCACACTACATCCTCAATCGTTGCTTCAATAAGCTTTCAGTGGGCATTTTCAACGGCTTTTAGTATATCTGGAATGTTCTGAATTTATTATGATGACGTGTAGATGTTTTTTTTATCGGTTACTAGGATGATCGCTCAAAGTGAAAGTGAGGATTTTAAGCGCTCAAAATATTGTCAAATATTACGGATGTCTTCGATCACGGATGCTGACAGTAATACTCTAATAATTTTTTATTCAGGGCTCAACTTGAGGAGTCAATGTGTTCGACTCCTTTCTCCCCTTAGCGCCTGGAAATATATCGCTTTATTGATAGGGTGAAGCTCCGTTACCTGCGGCTAGAAAGAGGAGAAAAAAAAATATCCACGATAAAGCATGGCGATAATTTCATTAATATGAAGAGTGTGAACGAATCAACCTCGCTGATGAGGTAAAGAATTCAGCAATTAACGAAAAATTTTCAATATTTCTGCTAACAAAAATATTCAACCGTAAAGTTTGGTGTTGATTTGAGTGGAACACTCCTAAAACTTAATTTACACGACTCACCCTCTCCTTCTCCCCCC
>JAARMF010003671.1:0-18667 GCA_022844705.1 Toxascaris leonina
CACGCTGGCTGATCCTGAATTTCAAACAGTCAAAATGTGCGTGACGCTAAGTTCGTTTCCATGACCCAACCTACTCTTCAGCAATATTTCACAGAAGCTGCCAAGGCGTAGCCGTAGAGCCATTAAGATCTTAAAATCTCATTGATGCCATTTTCTGGATTTATATACGTCATTTTCATTTTAAAAAATACGTTATCAGACATCGTATTTCGCCACATGCAATCTGTCGGTGTCATCTTTGAAAATGTGAAAATTGTTGTGGCTTGGCCGGTTGGGTGCATACAAAGGGTGCGAAAAAAAGGGTTTCCCAAGTTGATTGCAATTCTCCAAGGCAAGCCTTCCGGTTGGCGAATAACAATGGAGGGATCGGATATTGATTCGTCAGTGATTTGATATTACTCGTTCAAGATTCACCTCGATTGATCGCCGTTGATTTCATAATTATTGAAAAACGCCATCAGTCAATGAGATCTTATAATTTCCTTTTCTTCCTTGAAGATAGTAAAGGAAGGAGGAGAGGGAGAGGGTTGAAAGGGAAAGGGGAAGGAAGGAGATCATGTAATCAAGATGAGCTGAAAAAGTTTTCAAAGTTTGAGGGAGATATATAATGGAAAGTGAATGTGTATTGGGTCAAAATTTGTAATCGATGGTACGTACATGATCTTCAATTTCAACAGCAATATGTGAGGAGATTGCGGTTGATTGTTGCATTTTTCAGTTCAATATGATTATCACTCAACAAAGCTTTGACCACGGACGAAATTGCTCAGCAAGGTTTCTTTTCTTTGTAAAGTCAATTTGATGGTTTTCTTTGTAGTGTATTATAGTTAGCAACATTATAAGCAATGTGAAGCGCTATTTATAGAATAAATAATAGCACACGTGAATATCCAAAAACTTTTACTTCAACGTCTCAATATTCCAATCGACTACGTTACGACATGAAGTCACGAAATTAATGACACTGCGGTTGCGAGGACTCAACCCAACAGCAGAAGATAAGGAGTTATCGGTACAACGATCACTCACTCTTTGCAACCGTTGTGTTTTACGAAATATTTCCGACCAATTTTTGCGCTCAATCGAATATGTTGTTGAATAGAAATGAATGCATTGCTCTGTTGATCGACATCACAATCGGGAATAAATCTTTGATCGATGAATAGAGATGTTATTGTAATACTAGCCGTTAATTTCTTTCTTACCTGTTTTGTTATGAATCTTATTTCTCTAAACACAAATGAACTGGGAATAGATCAGAATGTGAACGAGTGTGCCCCATATTTATAGAAATAGCGTAAAGTATCATTTATTCCACATAAGTTAATAAATAGCTAGCGTTAGGCTATTTTATATGCACAGTTCCACTAATATTAGAATTTTTATTACTTCGGTTAAATCTTAGAAATTTTCGACTAGAAATGATCGTAATGACAAATTATCTCATATACTTTTTTCATGCTCTCAGCAACTTTTTCCGATAAGTTCATTTATTTCAAACATGATTTCCTCTCACTCAATTCCTCCAACCACAACAAAACCATAGGAAAAAAGCACAAATTAATTTATAGGGTGCCTTTTAAATTTGTATGTCATTTAGCAATCTTGACCACTCAATTATTTGAACATCTTCGATTTCTGCATTTGAATTTAGCAAGCTCTATGAAACTGCAGAAATTTTTACCAATCGAGTTTATCACAATAATCCAAAAAAATGCAATAGCCATATTGGAGTAGAAATAAGAACTTCGCAAAATTTCAGCTCGTTTTTCAATGTGGCAAATTGATGTAGAGGAGGAAGGAGATGAAGAGGTGATTAGACAATAGTTGTTTTGTTTTTTCTTTTTTTTTTGTATATTTTATTTATTCGTTCAAATAGCGATGAATGTTGGATAAGCGTCGGTTGTTATATTTTCGTTTGTGAGAAAAGATATTGAGAAAATTTCACCGTTAGACGTTAAGTTTTATTAGCACATAATGAACACTATGATACATAAATATATCAACGGGAACAACGAAATATTCATTAACAAAGTATGAAGTAAACAAAAGATTGTCTCTACAGATATATATCCATCGATGTTTCCTGCCTATCTCAAAGCACATAATGTGTATATACCTATAGAAATATTGATGACAGCAATTTAAATATTATAAAATTTAAAAGAACGATTTAAGACTGCAAACCGATAACATTTCCAACTGTAAATTTTCAAACAACCATGACAAATATCACAAATCAATCGTCAATTCTCAAAACAACATAAAAAAGATGAAATGATACTCACATAGCTAAATAAACACTCTAAAATACATCCATCCAGATATGAAAATCACCCCGGAAGTCAAGACATCCTCATCGTTTGAAAGCAATTAACGAGGAAATCCGAATTACGTGAAAATCAAGACAAATGCCTAGCAGTAGAGGACTTGGATGATTGAATCACAATGGTAACCTTTTACCTTGTGAAAATGGTAACAAAACGTGGATACATACAGACGTGTTGCTCGATTCTTCTTTCTCTCCCTCCCCTCCCCCCCTTTCCCTCTCCCTCCCCACCGCTAATGGTTTCATTTACCACACCCCGCTCTATTTTTCTAAGCACTATAGCATTCTTAGACGTTATAGCACTCGTTGCCTTTTCTACAATATCGAACCATTGAGGTATTCATGTCCTTCAAGCGTCAACACTGAAAAAAGATGGACAGTAGGGGATGTGACAGGAGCAAAGAATGACCAACATGAAACAAACGACGGTATTTGCGTGCGGTCTATGTAGCCTACGACGTGCTGTGTGCGTTTCGAACCGTAAGATGATGAGCACCCTGTCTTACAGTCTCAACGCACTGCCGTGCCTGCGTTGTTTCCTGCATCGATGTTCTGCACGAATGCGGTGGTCGTGGAATCAGCTGAAATAGATTTAAAAATAGCAACAGCTGTATCATGCGGTTATGGACTCTTGATCAATTCTAGGGCAAGAACACACATCTCAAAGGCAATGCAAATGATATACACGATGACCTCCATCAAATTTTTGCCACGTGCTCGCCTCATTTGAGCATTTCGTGAGTGAAAATTGAAAAGGACCGATCCATGGACGAGGACAACAATGTTCGAGGATGTGAAATCCAGAATCTTAATTGTTGCCTTTCTCGAGGATGATTTTATGGAATCGACTTTAATAGCATATGAAATCACGGTCAATTGAGAGGCGGAAAACGATTTTTAAAAAATAACCAGCTTCGCGGTAGCCAACGAAGGCAAACAGAATATTTGCCAAAATAAACAAGACAGTGGCAAATAGACTGCAGCCATGTATCAAATAATAAAATGAATACTCATTTGATATCCTTATGAAGCTGGACTGGCAAAAGAAAACTGCAAGCTATGTCAGCGATTCTAACTGTCAGAAACGATACACCCTTCACTTGAGGCTCTTCACGAATGGATGGGCGCCATTCATGGATTGTGAATGCACTCCTACAGAGAATCACTCCAGAATGACATGGTATTGGCAGCCAGCTTAGAACAGTACTCTCACGAATCAACGTATGCACCTGGAATGATACAAGTCGTGGTGCGCCGAACGAAAACTACGCTGCGAAACTTCATCTTTGGAAATAAGATCGTTGAGAAAAACCGATGCGATATTGCTCATCATCGGTTCGACCTGGACTCTTTGTCGGAGTTAATAAAAATCTATGAAACTGCTTTATCATCCAATCTATCGCTAATGCTTTGAAGACGACAAGTTCCAATAAGTGAAGCGTTGTAATACCCCTCCACCCTCTAGCGCTACCTCAGGTATCATTAAAGAGTATAGTGTTTTCTTGAGGAATATGTGAGACAACGTATCAGAATGTGGATTGTTCCATATGTGCCAAAAATTTGCCAGGGATGTAAAGAAAAACAGGTTTTACCTGCAGAATGACTTATAAAATCGGAAGGGAATTTGTTGGAGAATATGGATGTGGGCTCAATACTAGAATAAGCGGAAGCGGAGAACGACAAGAAAGGAACGTCCATCAATCTTCTAACATAGGTCACTCAATGGAGGGACAGGGCAAAGAAACATTTGTGTGTTCGTTCAAGCTTTGCCAGTGCATACTATGCAAATTTCCAGCGATCCGCTTCGAAGGTGCACTGTGGATACAACAGAAATTAATTCACACCTGCCCAAAGTTGACAACAAGACGGAAGTGATTGACAGCTCGAGATGGCTGGCATAAACGGGTTGTCAGCTAACGCGCTCACTGTAGTCAGTTTCTTGACTGCCAGAAGCAACTAACATCCCCGTTACACTTTCCTGTTCTCTACATTTCTTCGCTATTTTCCGGTATTCTTCCACCTCATTTACTGCTTCTAGCAATCAGACGCCTTGTTTTTGCCCAATAACTATTTCAAGTACGTTTTGGCTTCAGCGCATAAGGCAAGCTGCTTGCCAACTTTTAACGCATACAAAATGTCGAAACATCAAACACAAATGACGACAATGTGATATTTTACTAAGCAGAAATTGTGTAAAATTATCTTCTTGTATTGTAATTTGAAGTCGTCATTTCCGGTTTTGAATAGGAATTACCTTGGTCTGATCACCATGACGGACATATGGTTTATGTGAGGCGACATCGTTGTTTAGATTATGACGTTGACCCCAGCATACTTCGCAGAAGTACTGCAAACATGAAATATCTCCGCAGAAATAAGGCGCATATCTGCCTAAAGAGCGAGTGCCATCACATTCATCACACATCTGTTCGTCCATCATATATGGCTTGATCTCAACCTTAAATAAATCGACTGTCACGAGAGTAAAGTCGAGTAATATCGGTGCCAATAAATAATGCAATATAAAAACGTAACATATCATAATAAAAATGAAGTCTTAAAAGACGAGACGACGGTTGGGCTGTTGTAATTGTTGGCAATAGTGCCTAATGAAAAATGAAAGCCATTTGATTGCTCCTGCCGGCGTATATCTCTTTATCGCAACACAACAACTATTCAAAAATATGCCAAAAAATTTATCGCTCTAACAGAGTGTTGACGTAGTCATTGTGGGTATTTCGGCACGATATTACAAATGTGAGAGACAATGCCGTGCACATATGGGAACAATGCCAGTCTTCTTCATAAATCTTTTGGGATGGTGTTTTCAGGATAATGGATTTATGGCCCTCAATTGTGGACGATACTCTTCACTTTTTAATCCTCAGAATGCAACGACTGGGAGTAGCAGCAACCATCTTCCTCTCTAGATATGGGACAGACTGGTAAAGGAAGCGGACGCTGAAGCTGCTCATTCATGCATGTCATGGAAATGAAAGATCATAAGTGATAAGTGAATACCTAGCAGAAAAGGAGTTTCTACATAATGCAACTTGAAAATCACCTGATTCCTCATCATTCACAGCTTCTATGGGGTGCTCTGAGACGAGATTCGAAAAGTAATAATTCATTTGGTCAACGGGGGGGGGGGGAAGGGGGGGGGGGGACAGAGGGACTGTGGGCTCGGATTTTCCGAGCACATGAAGTTTCTTCTGTCGCTTTCTCATCCCCCTCTTCCCCTCCGTCTGTTAACTTCATTTCGCATCGGGTATTCTTCGGCTCTGTCATAAGGAAATAATATGTATTCATCAGCAAAAAGAGCTTTACTCGTTTATTGATGTCACCGCAGAGGATTCTCGCAAATCGTCCATTAATGGCAGCAAAGAAGGCTGTTGTTGTGGCGAATGTGACCCTTGCAGCTCCTTTCGGGTACTTCAATTCGGGGTCGATGTCAATTCCTGCATAACACACCGGCCCATATAGATTAGCCAGCAACATGGCCAAATCACCTGTGAAAAACGAAATGAGACCGCAGTTGATGCAAAAACTACCCTACTTGTTATGGGTTTGTGCTCTTCAGGAGGAAGAAAAGCGTCAGAAGTAAAGAAAGTCGAATGATTTAGGGGGCTCTATAGTCAGTGCTCTTAAAATAATCTAAAGAAAATGTGGACTGGTAACTGCCGAAGGCGATTTCCCTAAACCGTGCTTCGTCGTCAGCAACTACAGCACTTCGCCGTCAGCAACTTTCGTACCATCGTGCTAAGAACAGAGAATTTGTAGTACGCTGTCGTGTTAACTTTATTTCAACAAGCAACGTACCAGCTCTTGTAGGTCGTGGTACACCTCCAATGAATACCGTTCGACGTACATCAAGGATCATATCACCACGCAGTTCATAATTTATATCGGCGAGCCGCCAGGGGCGAACTTGCACCTGCAACACTTTATCGCTCAAACACTCAACGAGACACTACCTTACTGTACTTATGAGTCAACTGCTGGAGGCAATGCAGTTGTCGCGGCTGATCATGAAATTCAGAAATTGTGAGAGAAAAAGTGGAATCGCTGAGCCAAATGAGAGCCAAAAAAATTTGTGTAAATGGCAAACTACAGCAAGAAAAAGCAAAGTTTCTGATTATTCATTCAGTCGTCACGGCGATAAAACGCTGTTGGAGGTGACAAAGAATTATGCAGAAGAGCAGCAAGAGAGCCGTGACTTAGAAGGCATGGTGTAAGAGTATCATGGGTTTTGAGATGACGGACAGAGAAGACAAGGAAGTTGCGCTTTGCGGCCAACAAAATATGGGGAAGGGTATATAAGCAAGTGCCGAGCTCAAGATAGCAGCTGTGATTCTCCACTTCTCAACAGTTGCGACATGCAACCGGTGTGTCAGCTCCTTGACCAGGTGAAGGATCTACCTGTTACTTCGGCATTTGAAAATGATTTGTAAGTTGTTACTTGTTTTGTCGGTATTTGAAAATAAGGTGTAATTGTTGCCCATCATGTATTCCTTGTCATGTTGCAGTTTCTGATGTAGTTGTTTCCATCTCGTTTTTGCATACGTTATGCGTCTTTCTTCGTTGTTACTTCACGTGTTATAACCGTTTGATTACTCAAGTTTGCAGGTGGCAATTGAGACGCGATGAGTTCATCTGAGACAGTGTAACGGTGAAAGGAATCGAAGACATAACCGTCAGCCATAAGGTATATCGCATTGGACAGCCGTGTGGTGTGCGTAACGTGGTCGCGTTCACTGATCGCAATAGTTAGTGGTCAATTGCAATCTGTAGGTGAGCCACAATAGAGGAATGGTCTCGAACACCAGTCTACCATATCACGGTCAGTCGACTCCCGTATCGGTAAAGGTATCGCGCTCACAATGAATCGAGGGTGTGACGTGATACACGAAGAAGCGGAACAACAGGCTTGTACTAAGACGGGCAATGCGCCTGACCTACGTCGGCAACAAACGCAACCCGCAACCACTGTCGACGAGCACGAGGCCTGATTTGACGACTGGGAAGCAACTCGGTCATCCTTTTGCATGTGTGTGCACGTGTTGCGCAACATGTTACCTTTACTGTAGAATCAGTAGATTGCTGCCTCTCAGACCAGAGATCATTACAATAGTACTCCCTTGAGAAATAACTTGGGTGTGACAATCTGGAATTGCTAGACTGTCACTTTGAGCAGTCTTCTGGATAAGAGAGTTGTTGTATAAGCGAGAGGGCATCGCTGCACTGGCTACAAGTCTTCGTCTTGAAGGTCTGAAGTTCGGAACTGGTGGCTTTATGAAGAAACTGAAAGGCGTCATTTGTAGCTTCCATGCCTTGAAGCTTCACAGACTGCTGGAAATTCCCAGTTTATTAGAAAACTGCGGTCTCCGACCACGAGAAAAGCGCTTTCACTTGTGCCTCAGAATTCGGGAACGAAAACAAGGCAAGCGAATTTCAAATCGTTCGCTTCTAATCAGGCGAAGGTTCATGCAGGCTTGGACCATGTATGTTCTGGCAACCTTCTAACCTGCAACAGCAACGATCCATTTGTCCGCGAAAGTTCGCTGGTGAGAGAGACATGGGAGAAAAAAAAATTGACATGAGATATGGTTTTCAGGCAGAACTAGGCTCAGTTGATACAAACAAAACAAACTGACCGTTCAAATGTCTTACTTATTTGTTATGAATCGTTTGCTCCATTGAAAAGAATAGGATGTATCGCGCAAGCTCGCGCAATGTTTCTGCTGAGCTGTTTTCCAACAATTCAAAACAAGGAAAAAGTCGAAAAAACAACTGCATTGTTGACACATCGCAGGCCGACTAGTACATTTGGAAGGCGAGTATATTCTTCAAACGTGTAAGCTTCACGAGATTGTGCGGCTAACATTGGTCTTCATAAAAAAAAGGAAAGATAACAACCAGCAACTAAAAGTTAGCATTGAACGCTATCTCACCGGAAATGCCAGTTAAAAAGATATGATGAAAAGAATCATAACGAACTGGTTTATTCTTCATTGTGGGACTTGAGACGAGCAAATAATAGTCGTTACCATCGCGATGGCAATGATTCACGAGACGACGCACCGATCGCTCTTCATCGAAAACAATAAACACATATCCTTTCATGCTGCGAGCTGAACGAAAACGCTTAATAAGGGTCCTCAATATAAGTGAACAAAAGAATCGGTGGGAAAACATGATACAAGAGCTATTTTTTGATGTCGTACTTCTCCTGTTAGTAGCAGATAACCAACGAAAGCTTTGGTCGATGGCCATATATTTCCTGCTCATGACCATCGAAATGTCTTCGATCAGTGGCTACTGATAAGCCATCGCTAGCCGCCTTTGCCTGATGGTAGTTGTGAGGTAAAGTGACCATCGGAATTTTTCGGCATCTTTCGGATGAATAATAATAATCCTAAGATCTACATCTATCAAAACTATGAAACGGGTACTGCTATAGGCAAAAATTTCTATTACCTATTGACGGAGTTGTCCAAAGTCGACTTATGGTATCTGAAGGCAGCATCAAACTCCGGTAACGGATACGATACAATGCAGCGTAATATCCAACAACGTGTACTGTTAAAACAGGCTTACACTAGTGAATGCAAGCTTAGCTGTCTAGAAAGAATGCACTAGTCTGTCGTATTTTCGTAAAAGGAGCACTTTTGACGAGATGATTTTTTAGTGGAATGCTCTTACGCTCCTGGATGCAAATTTTTCTCCAAGCAGAAGTGACAGGACAGGGAACAGATTGCACCAGGAAAATACAGTTTCACTTACAACAGCTTACGTCAGGGAGACGCACGTTGATAGAGACAAATCATGACAGTGTGATTCAGGAATTCCAGCAACACTTGTTTTGTTCCTACGAAACCAGTGGAAGTATCGAAGTTTTCGCCGACCTTCTGAGCGAACAGGACTGCCACTAGCATAAAAGCTGATAAGGATCTTAATCCTCGTCGACAAGCACGAGAAGCTCAGCAGCAACTCCCACTCATATGTTAGGGACACATAAAGCGAACCCAATCCATAGAATTCACTGATTAATCCATCTTCGACCCTCCAAGTTAGCGAAGCATCTCCTCGGCTGTAATCCTCTCGAATGACAAGTCCTCTGCGAAGTAGTTTGCGCAGCGTAGGGGCAGTGCTGCTTTATTTTGTTCACAAATCGAGTTGAGACAAGTATGAATAGCGACGCTGGTGTATTACTTTTCTGCATGCTTAGTGAGTATTCTGGATTCGCTTTGCAGTGTTGAAGGTGATATTTATTGCGTTCCACTGTGATGTTCCATCCATCCGCAATGCTTACTGTTGATACCTTTCCGGGTATGTTTATGTGGCATAACTATGCGCCTGTTCTTAGCTTCTACTTGGTAACAATGATTACAGATCCAGATCTTAATATCTTTTTCTTTTGTAACCTCCGGCGAAAAATTAAATCATCGCATTGTTCGTAGCTTTGTTGCTGGGTACCGCATGACTGCAGTCGGTGCTTCTCTCGAGATCTCTTTACACTTGACGTGACAAGAATATTGAAACTGACAATTGTCAAGCTAATTGGTCGCCTAGTACGGGTAGGGTGGGGGTCCATTTTGGCGGAACTCACCATCAATTACTTCAGAGCATCAATGTATAATGGCTGTTTCGCTGACATAAACAGAAATCAGAAGTTCTTTCGATAATCAACTAAAAAATGACATCCAATGGATGGTGAATTCAATGTTTAAAACCATATGAAGAAAATAGAGGAAGAGAAGTTTATGACAGCAAAAGAGCAATTAGCATTCGCATTAATCAAAGAAGTAAATTTGAAAGATTCTCAAGTAATGTGCATGTCGAAGATGGCCATTGCATATAGCTGCAATAATAGTTCTGTCTAGTGCAAACCTCACAATAAGCGTCGAGAATCACAGCAACAAAAAGCTATTGCCCACAATCGCAACAAAACATCGAAATAATTCACAAAAAACATTTAAGGAGTGTAAACTTATATGGCGATAGACGAATTTTACTAAAGCGATACTCCCGAATTCATAGACTGATCCAAGCCAGAGCTACTTCTTATAGGCGTACAAAAGTTACGTTAATAACGTCGTATGCATGAAAGAAGGCAGAAGTATAAAACCTCCTTGATGAGCAAGAAGTAGAAATCATTGACCAACAAGGAAACTATCCATCAGCCTTTCATTTTATATTGGAAATTTTCAGAAATAAGTACACACATAGAGAGTATCCAAAGATAATATCTTATATATCTCTAAAAGATGTGAAGTTCAACAATTAAATCAAATGCACCCGAAAAGTGGAAAAATTATATGCAATGGCCGTCTGATGTTTTCCAACATCTTAGTAGTATCATAGAATGATATTCGAACCATATTGGTAACGACAATTTAGCGCTAAATCAAATCAGAACAAGCAAAATCAGAAAAGAAAATTAACGCTCATTGAGAAATGATAACAAACTTGTATGGGCTGGATTAGCTGAGCGAAGCCTTGATGAAGCATCGGAACGATAAGGCCAATCGACAAACATCGGACCGAATTGCGAGAAGGTCGTTATAATTTCCGCTATAAAAGAGTGCATATCAATTATGCAACTACAGAGTTTTCTCGAAATATTTTATGAAGCAAGATTCTTGATAGCGCACTATGTGTTCATCTTCAGTACATCATCCGAATCCTTCAAAATCAACACACTGCGTTTATTACAAAAGCGTCAATCTAGAAAGCTTATCTTTTGCATAAGTGAGCATACATTTATATCTCTCTGAAAGATGCACACCCTGGAACCTTTCTTGCTTTCAGGCTATATGCACTGAATATTCCACATAGGTTTCTATACGATAAAGTGCTGTTGATGGAAGAAATTATTCAGTCATGAATTTTGCTTTTGATTGCATTAACAATAATAATCTTTGTATTCTTTCCAATGTTCATTTGGAGCTTCTTTTTCTCTTATAATATCCATAAAGCAATGACTTAAGTGGTTATGATCGTCAATTCTTTATAAATATGGCAAAAGTTAGTTTCCTCTCATCGGTATCACTTTGAACGGACTATCTTCGCGTCATTTTCTTTTCCGGAGTGAAGGGAAAAAGGATATGGGAAATTTTGAATTGCAGAGTGGACGAAATATGAATATGAGATGTGATATGCAATTC
Organism: Toxascaris leonina; assembly: GCA_022844705.1. Lineage (NCBI taxonomy): Eukaryota > Metazoa > Nematoda > Chromadorea > Rhabditida > Ascarididae > Toxascaris > Toxascaris leonina. The sequence goes on from JAARMF010003671.1 coordinate 11,497, forward strand.
AAAATATTTTCTAACGCTTTTACATTGTCTATCAGGTTTCTTGAGTAGTTTCATGAGAAGTTGCTTAAGATCCAACATTAGAAACATCATCTCCAGGAAGATATCTCCACATCGGTTTACTCAGCCATTGCGTTTCGTCGGATATCTTCTGACAGTACTTCAAAACTCTAACATCTATAAACTCCACTCAAATCTTCAGGCAGTATTACCACAAGTCAAAAGGCAAATCAAAAAAAATTACTCTGAGAGACGTCGAAAGGAAGGCCACCGATGAAAACCTTCCGAGCGAATATTTCTTCTGTGCTTTCTGAACCATAATTCGTCTCCGCATTTACAGGACGAATTCCTGCAAACATTTGCAGCGAAAATTCTTCGTACGTGAAACCGAAAACATACATGAACGTTGTTAAGTATAAAGATGGGAGTGAATTATAGCGAGAAAATATAACGAGGAGGAAAGAGGGGAATTGAAAACTTTGTCTTATGGTATTGTTAAATGAGTGCCTATCGGAAGGAGAGAAAAACATGGGCGGAACAGGATATGCATTTGCATGCGATCAAGTATGCATACATTAGCAGCTATCATCCATTCTCTGAAGCATTAGCTATTGATGTGGTACCTGAAAAAAGGCGCATGTGTTTTTCGAAAGCAGTAAAAGGGCATATCTACAACTTACTACCATGGAGCTTTGTTTGAAATAAAAACATATAAACAAGGTTGTGCAGTCAGCCGTTGACTTAGATCTTACGTTGAACAAAACAGGTTAGGTGTATTGTGAGTGACTTTGTAGGTCAGTCATGGAGCGGTGCTATCAGCCATGTATAAACAGCTTGCTGTATTTAGCTAACGCCCTCTCCACTGCCGATTATTCATGCTCCAAGCTAATTGCTGAGCTTAAAATATTATTTTATCACCGAGCACAACAGCCTATTGCAATTAACATTTTTGGTGAGCTTCTCCTGGCGCAAAAATATCCTTTCAAAACCACTAACTGCTGCCACTATTCCAGGATCTTGATGTAGATGACGCGAATGCCATAAATAAAGGATCGCTTGAAGGCAACATCGGATAGCCACCCAGAAAAGCACTGCGTTGTTCTCTACCATCTTGCACCACACATGTATGACTAAAAAACATGAGTTGAAATTACTCAGCGGCTTGCAAATTCCTTCGATTCACAAGAAAATGAAGTGCTTCGCATCTGTCTCTATGCACAAGAATTATTCGACAAGTATAGAATGTTTCATGACATTACTCATGAAGACTTTTTATGATCACATCCTTAAATCATTTATGTTGGAAAGATTAAAAAATTAGACAAGAGGTGTGAGTTCTTTCCATATCTGTCTTATATATAGGAGAAGAGAGCGATTTCTTCTTCCTTCAACCTCCGCAACAATCTGGTCTTAGCAATAATCTTTTTTATGCAAGCTAACGTATTACATTTCTGCTAACGAAACGAAGCGATTGCAATCTCACTTGTTGGTGAGGCCGTATCGAGTTGAAAGGGGCAGGTTCGGTAGATTGTTCAACACCGAGGTTTCAGAATGTGTCTGCCTCACGAGCGATCCTAGCGCAGATGAGTATGCCTCCGTCGGTTGGATGTTCGCGCCAGGACCCTGAAGGAAGCGATGTCAGTAAAAAGTGAATTGAACATTTGAGCACAATTCCAAAATATTGGCCGGAAGAGGCAACAGCTTAACGTTGCTGGCACAAGTTCAGTTTGGCATGTACTATATGGTGCGCAACGAGTCGTTCTCACTAGTCCCTAGTCCCTTTTCTTTCGTAACTCTATCTCGATATGGCCTTATCGCCCTGTACCAATACTAGACTGTGAATCAATTTTTTGCATCGGCACCTTTGCGATGCAATTTTGCAACGATATCTGAAACTTTGTTGGAAAAATGCCATCTGCAGGCTTCTGTGCCTGACTTTGACTCTCTCGATTCCCGTTCTCCGGTGACACTTTGCACTGGGAAATTGGTGAATGTGGACGAGTGCTTTCCTCTAAAGCGTTGCTTTTAAATCTTAATCATTCTGCTTAAATTTTGCTCCTGCGAATTTCAGAAGAGGCGGGGCTTATAGTTTAAAGGTCGGAATGCAATTTTTCAAAAACCTAGCTATATCTCTTCCACACCAGTTCCGCACTTTCTAAAGCGGATATGAGGCGATCTTTTTACGTTCACACAGGGTGGATTTTTCCACAGACGTGGAAAAAAAGACGTTAGGGAAGGGATTGTGTTCAAAAGCAATGAGAATCATACATACATACGGCGTAACAAACGGCGACACTTGCGCCGCAGAAAAGCTGGGAGAGTGAAATTACTCCTTTGTCTCTTTCAAACTACACTTTCCCCCTGAAGAACTGCCTTCATTTCACATTTTAAAATTTAAAGCTGCAATGGAGACTGAAGACAGAAATTCGAAGGCATCGTTTGCGATATAATCCCTAAGAAAAGCTCAATGAAGCGGACCTTTGGCGATGATTCTGAAGGTTTTCTATAACATCACGGAAGGTCTCTTAAACAGCATGTTCAATGTGATCATTTCTGGTTGGCTGAAAGGTATGTGAAGTGGAGGGAGCAAAAGAAAGGAACGGTATAACTAGTTGCAGGCATAATCATAACTATGAATAAGCGTGAATCGTCGATAAGAACACTCAAATTTGATATATGGAAAAGAAATGCGGCTTTTGGTGTGCCTTGAACTACTTTCGAACTAGCTGTGGTGAGGCTTCGATAGTCTGAAGTTTGTAATGACAGCCGCTCGAAGGCAAAGCTAGATATCTTCACACTTTGATCTGCTTCCAGACTTAAGCCTAGAGAGCGAAACTTGAAGTAACTGACGAATCGAAGAAACACCTGTAAAGGGATGTCCAAATTCCGCTGATGCAGTGCGCTTACGAGGTTTGTATTAGCGAAACCACGCTGCACTTGGCATCCCATTACAGTAGTACTGCCCCTTGCCGGATCCCTCATGTTCGCCATCCAACCGCAGTTCAGTACCCTATAACAATTCACTTTTCTATAGCGAGTAAGCAGCAGTAAAATAGGTATTGCTACAAACTATATAAGCTTTTAAACAACGAGACAAAAAGAATGAGTAAGTACATCACTCGCATCCATGTAAGCACAAAAACAAAATAAGCTTTACACAAAAGGTTTCATAACGTAGAGATGAAAAGCGACAAACTGGAAGGAGAGGGATGGGTGGGGTTTAATTAAATAAAATTATCTTAAAATAGCGTTAGAAGATATGACCTCAGCAAATATACCTTTTTGGTTAGTTCGTCGGAAATCATTAACTTTGTGGATAGTAAATACATTGGTCATGGACCTATAAGGGACCTACGAGGGGAAGCAATGAGTAAAGGTTGGATTTTGGATTTAGGTAGTAAGTAAAATGTATGAGGTACAACTATATGTTCCTAAGGAATATACTCGGATATCTAACGCTTCCTTTTTTCAATTCAAATTGCTTTATTAAACCATAAAGAAGGATACAATACTATGTGAAGAGATTGACGATATTCAAAAGTGAAAGCATTCAAGTATCACGAATATCAACTCCTTGGTATTTCAAACTTTTCAGGCAGAGAGTCCGCAATCTTTCAGGATAGGAAGGAATGACAAAACAGACAACGCTTTCTAAGCAAAAATGGCTGCAGGAGGAAGTTAGTGGAGCCCACATGGCGAAAGGGATTTCACAACCCTCTCGCACCAGCAACCCGACTAGTGGAACCGTGGAGTAGACGCATGGCAGCGTAAATTGCCCCAGTCCAGGTTCCACGATGCTCCACCAAATTCCCACTAGGGCAGATTCCCAACCTGCCTAGTGTATATTTCAATGCGCGCAGCATCGTTAACAAACCTAGCGAGCTAGAAATTCTACTTAGATTACACAATGTTGATTTGATTTCAATCTCAGAAAATTAGCTTTCCGACCAGTTCTCCATTGTGCTACTTCCGGCAACTTTGCCCTCAAAGTGTTTTAGTGCGATCGTCAATGTGCGAGGAACGGCAGTAACACGCTCGATCTTGTTTTAACCAATGATATCGCCCTCGTTAGCGGTGTTAAGGTAGTCGGAAACCTTTCCACAAGTGACCATGCCAGTGTAAATTTCGAGATCAATACCGTGACCTCCCATCAAGCGTCCTACACCTACCGAGATATCCGAAAATGTTACTGGGTTAAAGCAAATGCTATGTTACTTAGCTGTGACTGGGATCCATCTGGGATCCATACTTTACGGAATGCCTCAACATTAATGAAATGTATGACAGATTTGGATATTTTGTGTTTAATGTAATTGCGTCTTGCATTTCGCTCGTGAAATCGAAAGCGCTTTCGCAAACGTTACCCAATTATATAAAACGCATTACGACAAAGCAGCATTTATTATAGTTTGATCGTCATAAATCGGGTGGCATGGAAGCCTTTAAAAAAATGTGCTAGCGATCCACAAATCAAATGCGAGGACTTTATGAGAAATTGGGAGAAACGTATGATTTGTTCTAGGGACACTGAATTCTACTATGAATACATGAACGCCAATTTAAATTCTCGACAGGAAATGGGAGCACTAAGGAACAGCGAGTCGGGCTTAATAATTGACGATTTGGTCAAACGCAGTATGTTTCCAAATTATTTCTCAACTGTTTTTGTGGAAGATAATGGTATGTTACCAATATTCCCTGTTCGATATACTAAGTACTCGGAGTTGGCTGATGTAAGCGCTGTATCCGTTCTGAATGCTGTTCGTAAACTCAAGAACAAGGTCTCACTCACACCGGACGATATCCCTTCACTGTTCCTAAAACGCACCGCAGAAGGAATCTCGCTCGTGGCCGCTTAGTATAATTTTTATACGTTCCTTCTCTTGTTCACATTGCCGTTCTGCTTGGAAGTGCGCGTTCCTTTTCACCTTCGCTGAAGAAACCACCTACCACCTCAGCAGATAACTATTCGCCCAACAGATTTCAGCATGAAGCGTGTGAATCACCTCACTTTTGAGCTCTAACAAAGAGGTAAGAAAGACCCTAGAATGCATAAACTTTAGAAGTTAGCAATCTCAAAAGCGGCTAACGATCCGCTCGAGTATCATCGATTCAGGCGCGAGACTTAACCGTCTTAAGCCTTAATAATGCACAGACAGATGAAAGCTCAGCAGGAAATAGTAAGCCGAGGCAAAATTAGGCAGTCGTCTTCGTGGCGCCTTGAAATTCTCGACACTCTCGAAACTGTCAGCAATGGAAATATCACAATGGGTTTGAATCTTCCCATCTCACATTCACCCATCTCCCTCGTTCCCACCTCCCGACTTTTGGAACAATCTCCAGCACAGAAAGCATATTGATGGCATCGAATTCTCATTCTGCAGGCATCAGCAGCATTCACCATGAACGGTCACTTCTTTCACAAATAAGTAAGAATCGCATAAATAACTGTGCATTACGTATTTTAGTATTTGGTAGGTTTTCTGACGAACTTTGGAGGCTATGGATTATAATTATACTCAGCAAATTTGACGATAAACTTGTATTGGAATATGAGTTGAGGTCTCTGGATTTTCGAGTAGAGAGTTATATTTCATTGCATCGCCACTGTACGCACTGACCTCACCAAAAGTTTTCACAAATCCGTCCTTAGTGATACAAATAAAATACAGCATGATTCGGAACGAAGAGAAAGTTTTACTAGGAAGGACAATTGCAAAACGAGGATGCTGAGGAGCGGCCTCACCGCAGCGATGAAAACTGAGGAATGAGTTTTTCAAACGTTTATAACTCAAATTGTAATAAATGTGTGAAAATAAAACATATGTAATAAACACATAACATTGCTTATTCTGATCTTTTTTGCACTTGCCACGTCGCTCAATCCGTGCACTCTACAACCAGGTAACGCCTTAAGAAAATATTGCTAAGAGTCGGTCAGTTATATGAATTCGTGGCGAAAATCCTTTTTTTGAACTTGACCTTATAGGCTGTGCATTTGCTGGTGCAAAGCCTGCACAATATTTCGAAGCTATTTTCTTGACTGTGCTCAACACAGATTGTTTCAGTTTATTCTCAATGCATAATTGAATGGCCGTTTAGATGGTAGTGATCAATGTGTGATTGAGATGCTGCTAAATTTTTAAGCTTGTTGACCTTCAAACGGTAGCTGACTTGATCATAGGTTTAGTCATGATGACTAGTAACGCACATCTTACAAAACATTCGTCGAGCAAAGTTTAACGAAACATTTCGATATCCAAAGCATTTGGAACAGTTCAATATACGCCTGATATTATTCATTCAAATTGCTTTATTTAAGTATAAAGAAACATACAATATATATGGAGGAACTGACGATATTTAGAATGAAAGCACTGAAGTATCGCGAATGTGGTAGTGCTGACAAAAAGCTGAACACATGTTAACAGCATACTGGCCGGCTGTCTGCTCCCCTCAAGGACGATAAGTCAAATCGGGCTAATTTCGCTTTAAAAGAAGTGAGATTACTAGCTTCCATAATGTCAGCTGGTAGTTCATTCCATATCCGAATGATTCGAAAACAAAATGTACTTAATATACTCATCTTGCTGGAAGAGCTAAGTTGCAGCTGAAAACGATGGGATCGAGAAACTGTGTTAAATGGGATATACGCAAAGATGCCATCGAACGGGATATCGCAGTAGCCATTCACTGTTTTAAAGCATAAGTGGAGATCAAGTTCAAGTCATTTTTTTTTCATTCAAATTGATTTAACCATAAAGAAACATACAATAGTATGTGGAGAAATTGACGATATTCATAATGAAAGCGTTCAAGTACCGCGAATGTGGTAGTGCTGACAAAAAGCTGAATCGAGATGATATACATATTAACAGCATACTGGCCGGCCGTCTACTCCCCTCAGGGACGACAAGTCAAACTGAGCTAATTTCGCTTTAAAAGCAGTGAGATTACTAGCTTCCACAATGTCAGCTGGTAGTTGGTTCTATACACGAATGGCTCGAAAAGAAAACGAGCTTAATATACCCGTTTTGGTCGAAAATCTACGTTGTAGCTGAAAACGATGAAATCGGGAGCGTGTGTTGAATGGGGTATATGCAAAGTCGTCGGTACTTTAGACTTTTCAAGCCAAGAATCTGCAATCTTTCGAGATAGGAAGAAATAACAGAAT
>JAARMF010003672.1:0-18660 GCA_022844705.1 Toxascaris leonina
TACTCCGTTGAAACTCGCGCTCAAAGAGGGACGTGTAAAGAGCTTATTGACGCACCTCTGGTAGCAGTGTCGTCCGAAATACTTTTTCAGGGTTTTTTTTACCGAATCATGCGCGAGAGACGGAGACGGATAGAAGGCAAGAGGCACAGTTAAGAACGTTGGGACTAAAATTTTAAGCAGAAAAAAATCTTTCCTAAAACTCGGAACTCATATGCGGCAAGCTGAACCAGAGTGCTTTTACGATAACCGAAACTGAGAAAAGCCTCATTTGTCGTGATCAGGAGAGGAGCAATTTGGAACTGGAACAGAAGTGAACTACAACAGAACAAATTTGGCGTCTTGGGAGAACATACGGTTAGATGGGCCATAGTTTTGGAAAAAAGGATTTCGTGAGCGATAGGAAGGTTTGTTCTAATCAAAAAGCTCGCAAGAAAGTCTTCATGTACTTTTGCACATGACAAGATGTTAATCACTACGCCATTTAGGACGGAAAAAAATTTCTTTACCTCAATTTTTCACTGCGCCTTATTTGTACGGAGTATGACAATGCTGAACCTAAAAACCTGCCTCATCGCATTAGAATGTGTGGAATATTTAGCTTCTTTGAATTTAACATTCCCGTAAAATTTCTGGATGCCGAAATACCGGTACAACGCTGAAAGTCGTGCAAAACCCCGGGTTTACTGAGCTTGAGAAATGAAACTTCGCGGTCTCAGAACCAAGCAAAGGTGACATTGAAAAATGCTTGAATTCATGAGCTTTTGCAAAATTCGCATTTCCTGAACGCATTACAAGTATGCCGTGCCTGTGCGTGCACACATGCACCTTCTCCCGCTCTTCTATACAGTACTTCAACTGGAAATAGCTGCAGCCGAAACCACGAAATCTAATGTATATAATTTACACTCCAGTGTGACCGTCACACTCTCTTCAAGGTTGAGCCATCAGCATCCAAACAAATCGTGGTAATCGGAGATGTCAAAAACTTGCAGTCACTTTGCACAGGCTAGCTCAGAGAAATGCATCTTTCATATAAGACCGCAAGAGCGATGGTACCAACTAATATGTGAGGGCAAACGCGCCTCACTGAACTTGAATTTCGGAGGAATCATGGCGTTGTGCAGCTCTCCGTCAGCTTTGATGTCTCAAGGGTCAGCTGAGTACGACCTTGCGAATGCACGTCATCGAGATTCATCTCTCGTCTACAGAGCGCTTTTTGAGAGAGGTGGAAGTGACCAGTCTGGTTATTATTGTGTATAAAGAGGTCGAGCAAAAATGCAGAGCGTTGCGAAGGCAATGGACGATATTCTAGATGATCGACCGGAGAAGCGAGTGGAGCAATAAAAAATTAGCATTTCAGTCCCACCCGTGTGTTTTCGTATCGTCCTGCTAAAAGAAATCGAGAAGCAAAGCTTTACAGTTATGGCAAAGAAGAAGTGGAATCATAATTACTATGCATACACCCTAGCCGACGCAGCATCATCGATAATTTTGCTGACTTGCATGTTATCACTGAAAAGGACATTACATGACTTAGTGGCAACATTCCTTACTTGTTACTTCACATGATCCAGATCACACAGCTCGTCTCTGTGATAGCAGCTGTTTTGAGGGAAAGAAAAACAAACATCGTGGCATTCCTATAGCCAAAAAGTGTATCACAGTGGCGCTGGCCGCAACAGCGCTGCATCAGATGGGTTGTGCGCTAACTCTTTGTGCGGTAATTGCCAACCTACGGCGTATAATGATTGACTTGAGAAGACAATCCAGGTTGGCACTCCTGAAAATCGGTGATTGCAGTAGATGGGATTTGCGGACGCACTGCTGTTTCCAATAGCTCCGACAGCTGGAAGAACCACCTCATTTCCCACCTGCATCAATTCTTGTGGGCCTTAAACAGACTCTTTGTGGCGTTGAGATTCTCCACTCTATGTTGCATATAGTTTTTTCCTAGTTCCACAAGCGGTGAATAGAGAAAAGTTTTCCCCGTAGAAAAACCACCTTTATCTTTGCTGTGGGCTTGTTGCACCTTGAAGAGCATCGCGTGCGTGTCACTACCCTCGAAGCATCGCTGAACATGCGCCTGTAGCAAACATCTCTCATTTCGAACGTAATTGGGAAGATGCTCGCTGCTGAACATAGCGATAATGACATCCGCTTCCATCTTCTGAACTGCGCTAGTCTCACCAGGAGTTACTGCCGCCACCTGCAAAACAATCATAAGCGACACTCCAGATTACTTATAGATGTTGACAAGCATTTTCTTCGTTTTGATCGGTCGTTCCAAATGTACCGCTTCGAAGACATTCAGCAAATGTTCTGTCAATTATGGTGGGAGGATAGCGAGTTCTTAAAGAGTGGTGAAATTCACCCAGTTTGTTTTAACAATTTAAATCCTACATGTAAACAGACTAGTAACACGTTTTAGCTAAATATATCGTTGACGCTTCGACGCAGCAAACCAATGTCGTAACAGTCGACGGCTCGAATAAGTGCGCAATGCTAGCTAGCTCTATTTCGCAAGCTCTAAGGGTTGCTGGTGAAGTTGATTCTTCGATTCTCTCACNGAAAGCTATTTCTAGCTCTATTTCTAGCTCTATGCTAGCTAGCTCTATTTCGCAAGCTCTAAGGGTTGCTGGTGAAGTTGATGCTTCGATTCTCTCACCGCTTCTTGAGCAGACTGCCTTCTCATTTCCTACAGTTCTTAGCGTAGTTTTTCTCCTGTGATACACTAATGTCGCTTCAAGAAATGTCCGCATTGCATCATTATTCTATGCCTGGAGTCAACGCCGTAAAAGAATGTTGAATAGCATGCCTCAGCTGACAGGTCTACAGGGCGTTTGAACATGTCATTCAAAGCGCGGCCAGTAGACACGAGCGTTTGTTCCACACCATCGAACAGATGCACCACAGCTTGATTTGCTCCTTGGGCCGTCCGTGGCGTCAACTTGCACTGCCTATAAGTGCTGGACTGGACTGAAACAAGTTCAACTGAGCTGGATTGACGAATAAGCTGCCTAGAGATTGACTGAGGGGAACTGTGTAGGATCGGATTGAGATGAGCAGGATGGCGTCGAAACGGCCCCAAGTTGTATGAGAGTGAGATGAGTTGAATCAAGTTGATTTGACTGTTACTGATATCAACTCTAGTTGGTTTGTTATCTGGCTAACTTTTATACGTCGAGAACGAGTTGTGCATTCGTACGAAACTGTGTTAGAAGCGTAAGGGAGCAGAATGCGTTTTTGATCAGCCAGAAATGTGCTGTATAGAGATAAATTCAATGACGCTAAAGGGCACGAAAGAACACTGACATAGCCGTCTCCAGTCTCGTGTGTCGTGAAAGAAAGCAGTTTGTTACGCTGATGCAACCGACAAATTTGACGTGGCTTTCAACTTACTGGCAGTGCAGCTGCGTATCCATTTGATTACTCGAATATGTTTCTACATTCAAAAGTTCAGTGACTTTCACATATCAAATCGCTTACGTCATAACAGCATCATGGAACTGTTGCGAAACTGTGACCTTACGGCAGCTGCATTTGTGGGTAGAAAATTCCGTGTGTGCGCGTTGATGTATTTGCACGAAAAGTGTAGCAGATAGTGCACGAGGTAATTTTGTTTATGCAGGTTATTATGCTTCCACAAAACGATTAGGCAGATAGCATGCATAATGAACTCACTCGCTGAAAAATGTGTTGCTGCTGGATGGATACGCAAGAGAGTTGACATCTAATACTTCGACTAATCTTTTCGGTTAAAAAAACTGTGAATTTAACGTTATCCGCACATGTAGATAAATCGAGATTAGTATCAGTGATAACTATGCTTAGCGCTTCTCAAAAACCTACAGCGATTTATACTGGCTTATTGTAACAACCCGCAGTACGACGATGCCGCATTCGCCATCTTCATGGCACCCCTATCGTCGCTTCATCTTTCCCACATCCAACAAAATTGAACTAAATTCTCTTAGCAAGATGTTATGTAATTTCAGCAAAATATCGTTTGCTTCATTACGATCAACTTTTTGCACCGTTTTGTCAATTTTTCTAATCATTTTACTATGTCATTCAGGGAATCGTTACACTGTTCGTTATGCGCACCTCTTGTTCGGTTGCCGACGTTGTGCATATGCATTTTGCCTTCAATAAACATCCGTTCTATGTGTTGTTCTTGCAGTGTACTTCTGCAAAGCATGCGCTGAGTAAGGCTTGATTCCATTCGATTGGCTGCTCGTCACAGCGCTGCTCACGTTTATAACTAGCGGTGGAATGAATGTTTTTCCCACTAATGGCGGATGCTACGCCGGTATCCTTTTAACGGATGCGAGAGTCTTTTCTGAAGTATGCCACTATGCAGTCGTTGCACGAAGTAGAGAGGAGGGCATCATTTCTCCCTTCGTCTCTCTATTCTTTGCGATATGCGTTGGTTAGTCATATAAGCGGAAAACTTTGAAAGTTGTTTGCCTCATTGCGTAACGGCAGCGTTGCTACTTTGTCCTCCCAGTTATGCGTGATGGAGATGCGACTACTGGAATTTTCATGCTCCCGAATAGCTTCCGCGAGGAATTCATTCAAGTTTCCAAGGATTTGCATTCGCAAGGCTCGTTACGATGCGCATGCTAATCCACACAGCAGTCTTAAATGGAGAACGTCTGCAGGCAGTGGAGATTTGAGATTTGTTTCGAAACCGCTATGCTACCTTTCACGTTGACCCACCAATATACAGAAGAGGATTTTATTAGTTCGGTCACCATTCCCTCTACGTGGTATGCTGATGCGTGAAATTAACATGCGCAAATTAAAGTGATTCCTAAGTGCTCACGAATAGTTTATGCCGTCATTAATCTCGAATTCAGTTGGGAGATCATCACTTTTACCCTTCACGTTTTGTCGCCGCAGCTGTGCTATAGCCAGTTGTACAAAGAATCATGCGCATGCTCGTGACCTCGCCGTTTTTTGCTTTGTTGGGAAAGAGCGTTTAAATACTGATGATCTTTTGAGCCGATCTTGAAAAGCCAAAGTGTTTATGGGTCTGCTTCAGTGCATCAAGGAATTCCAACCGACGTAATTTCAAAAGAAAAGTTTCACTTTTTGAGTAATCGCTGGAAGACGAGGAATCTTCTCGATAATCGAGCGATATTCACGAAGCATAAATTTAGCCCTAATTCACCATAATTTTTAAGATCTTGGAGGGAATTCGACGAACGAATATGAAAGAGTTCATTTGCACGACCATCTTCCTACTCATAATGATGCTTCGCTACGAGATTGCAGCAGTGGATGTTGAGTACGAAAATTGTAAGGATAACCAGAAACAGACTGAATTTTGCAAGCTCCTATTCGAAAAGACTCCTCAGAATTGTCACGACCCCGGTTACCAAGGACCTGCATTGGTTGGTACAACATCTGTTTATTTTCTTTCTGAATATATCTGTAGTCATGAGAATTTTGCACAGTTTATAAATGCACTCTTATCATATATAATACCGTATTTCAACTGAAAGCCTACTGCAATTGACTGCACTGGAAGCAATAAGGGTTTAATGCACCGCTCATCTTACCTTTTCTGATGACCACCGAGCATAATCACCTATTTATGGGCACTCGAAGACAAGCAGTAGCAGTAATCATCTACTGATGAATGATGAACGATGGCTGTTCTGTGTGTACATTACTTTCGACCCTCAGCCCTCTTGAGGGTGTCATCAAAACCTACAGAACGTGAAATCTGGATTTCTTTGTTTCACGAGCAACGAAATCCACTCAGTCATAAATCTCATTAATATGGTCAGTTCTAACTGCTTCAGAAATTCGCGCACTAAATGAAGTGAGAAAAAAATCAAAACGCAGAATGTGAAACGGGAGATGCAGAAAGATAATATAGCAGAAATAAAGCAATCTTTTTTGCTTTTCAGTGGATGGGCATCGACAGAGCGCTTCCAGCGACCGTTTGGATCAAATAATATAAAACGGGCAGATTTTGCTGTAGGAGGCTGCTACGAAGTAAGAAAACAGAATAAAAATGAAATTTGTGCAAACAAAATAAGTAATCAAAGAGCGGAAAGAGTGGTGTTATCGCGGTGCTGCAATGAGTGTTTGCGCTTATTTTTTGAAAGCTGGAAAGAATACGAAAGGTAAACGAGATGGAAGCGAAACCAAAATTATTGTCGGTGAGGTGCAAGCATCGAGTGTTTGTTAGAACCATCTCGGCACATGCCTATAGTGGCATAGGTTCGTGCAAAATGAATATTCACGTGCAATGGATGAGCTTCCGACATCATAATTGAGGTCACCGACGAAAATTGGCATTTCGATACTGAAACACTTTAATGAAATCATTGTCCTCATGCTGTTATAAAGCAGTTGGTTCAGTGGTTGCTGGCTTGTAGCACGCGGTCCATACAAGGAATCTATTCAAGAAACAACCTGTTTATATTAGAATTCAACTTCTTCAAATTGTAATCCAACAATTTTGCTCTTTTCATCTTTCTCCAAGTGTGGATACTCTTGCCAGAGGCGCTCTGCTTGCAATCCAAGAAAACATTGTAAGCTTCTAGTTGGAATCTGTGGAAAGTCGAGTTTTTCCTGTACTATGGTTTGCAAACGCAAGCTGCAAGAGAAATTTCAGTTCTTTTACAATGTATTTTAATCTAAGGCGTTTTATTTCAGTGCTCAGAGACCAGGCTATAAGAACATAGGTAACCGGCCTCCAAGTAAAGTCCTCATCTTCATTCCTCACTATTAACGCGACAAACTTCCTGTCCTTTCCGCTCGTTCATTATACAGCAGTGTCATCGCAGTCTCGATTTTCTTTTGACTTCTCGTCTTGTAAAGCCTTCGTGAATAATTTGGTTTAGAGGGTGCAGTTTGATGAAGATGCTTGAGAAAATGCTTGAGATGCTTGAAATTATCGCTCTTCACTTCAAAAATACCATGCTTGAGATTAAAACGTTCTTGAAACATAATTTTTGGATCAAGCACATCCGCTGTGGCGGAGTCAATTGCTTTGTTAGTGGTGTTTTTGGGATGCCAACTGCTTCAAATACCATGGAGGTATCTTTCTACGTTGTCACACCCGTCTTAAGTTCTTCAGGTGCTTCGAGTATTTGCAGGTTGAGTTGATTCTGTTTCTTGAGCTCGATCGTTTCAGCCACGCGCCACTTCTTACTAGCTAGCTTGCAAGATTGTATTGATGTTATGTCGATCCGCTTCTTGCCTCAGGATTGGTGTTTTACAGAAATTTTGACAATACTTTAAGGTCCATGAGTGATTTCTTCTTTAATGACAAGAGCTTTTCCAGAGATGCCTAACTTCGTTATCCTTCATTTTGGTGCAATTTGCGCTTGATATTCGAAGTGTAGACTGAGGACAACTATTTGTTGTCAGACGGAAAAGGAGAACTACTAGCAGAGTGGAAAACGATCGCAACGGCTGGATAACAGGACAACAAATGGTTCAGTAATTTATAAAACGCCGGTATAGTTCTGCCCGCAGTTCTGTCGCAGCAGATGGCACATTCTTCATGTGAAACGTAATGGGAATTCCTAACGTGAACTTCAGCCGCTTTACATGAGTGATGTTCATCCCAAATTATACAATGTCAGATTGCTGGAGTTTTTCTTTGCTCCTTGACTGAAAAAGTGGCGCCAACGACATGGCCATAGAAACGACGCATCCATCCCGAACAAACTTGAGCATCACTTCTTGTGCCAACGCAATGCCAACAGACATCAACAAAATATGTGGAGACGTACGAAGACAGATGGAGGTCTCTAATCGTGAAGAACAATGCAAAAGCGAAGCAAATTTCGAGGAGCATGCCCAACTGTAGAAAAACTTGAAGACTTACAGGAAAGGAGAAAAAACATCAACCAGCTTATAAAAGAAACAAGATACGTCTAACAGAAGGAACAGAGGTACAAAACTTCACATGGAAAATATAGAAGTGCAAAATACGATTGCGTTAATAAGGATGTAAATAACTCGATTTAGCCGAAAGAGAGTAGGAAGCAGTCTGCGATGTGCTGCCATGAAGCGAAAACAAACGTTACTTCGAACTGTTCGCAAGGGACGAACTGCCTTGAAGCAAGGTGTTACAGGCATATTCCTACAGCAGTCGTTTCCCGTCTATTGACAACCGATTTCTGCCTATTCGTTCCCAACGCAACACTTTTTTTCCTCCTAAAATCCCTTTAGTTTCTGCTGATATACAACTATTTCCGCCTGTTGTTTTTATGAAGACTTCCCCTTTTTTTGGGAGGAAGTCAGCAATATTTTCTGAATTTCTAAGGGTCAGAAACAAAGGAAAAAGGGTTTCAGAAGAAAAACTGTACTCCCCATGCTACTGACTGGTCTGCTGCCTTCTTGCACGTGCCAATGTCCTTGACTACCACTGAGGCCTTGGCCAACAACACGGACTCCCTCCTCCTTCGCTTCGCCCAATCACCGACCAACCGCTCGAACGTCCTCTTCATCACTGCCCGACCAGTGCCACTAATACAACCATCAGCTCGTCCAACGTGACTGCTACGACCACTGGCCAACGATAGCGGCACCATCGACAACCCCGCTTCTCGCTTCTTTAGCTCGCCGCTGAATACCAATTTCTCCGTGCTTTCAGCAGCGGATTTAACCGAGTGGCGCTGTTGATACTTGTGCGCACGATCTCAAACTTGGGTAATTAAGCCTTTATTCAATGTATCACAGGTACCAAGTATAATATCGCACGAGAAGTAACATCGAACAACACAATCAAACGAGTAACCAAACCAGTCATAACGTATCACCGACTTTACGTAAGATGTAACATCCCCTCCCAAATTTACCTTCAAGATGCACATTACCAAGTGCTGCAGCAAAAAGCTGTCAATGGTTGTCCAGTAACGAAAAGGGTTCAAACATTTTCAACTTGTTTCATTCCATTCTGATAATTACAAAAATTATCATCGTGCGAATAAAATCCCTTTTTATTAACACTACCTTATATAATTTAGTGCGTTACTTTTGTCTCACAAATTTTGATGACTCAGTATTAATCCAAAAAGCACTGTCATCCAAAAATTACCACCCGAAAAGGAATTGGTCTAATTAGCCACTCGTCCCTTCGTGTAAACAAACGACTGAACCTCTACATATAAATCTTACTAAATTCGAGCTTCTACCCCCAAAGACAACATAGACATGCAAGAATAAGGATGACAGGCAAAAAAGACAGTATGGACGTAACTAGCGAAAATCAACAAATGCTGACATCTTGGAAGTGATTTAACTGATATCTGGAGCCTCAGGGTTCCCCTTTTATACCATCTTTTGGTATCCCACAATAGCCTTTGCAATATCCAAAATACTCATTTTTCCCGTACTTTCTTCGTTAATTTGAAAGTTGCCTTTTTTTGGCGCGATATCTTTGTTAAACGGAACGATCTGAACCACATCTTTTTTATCTCGTAGCTGGCTTTAGCCTTTGGCGGATTTCCAATCATATATTACGATTTCCATTCCACCTACTTCGCGACTGGTCGCGGCAGTTCTCAAACTTAAAATTCTGAAACATAGCGTATGCCCATCACTGACCGCAGACGCTGCTAAGAAGAACTTTGCCACGTATACAATTTGGTGGGGTTCCGAGCACTTGTTGAGAATATGAAGATGATTATTGATGCCCAGCAAAAGCAAAACATGCTGTTGCAATCGAAATTTGGTATAGATTACTGCATCTTGGAGAATGTCAATGAATGTCAATCGATTATGGACAGAAAATTTCAGGCAGAAACCAAGTTTTGCATCCAGCCAAAAAAGCCGAGGCAGAACTCCAACCAGGGACGGTTGTTCAAAAATCAGAACAGCGACTCCGAATGAGATGGAATTGGAGTTTGGCGACATTCCAATGCACATTCTGTCACTCGTGCACGCTCGGAAATCTAAATTTCTAAAAAAAGACCTCTGTAGCTGTTTTATGTTATTTGCTTAGATGGTACTTGAATGGAATTCTACCGGAGTAGCGCGTCACCAACGCGAACATGAGCACAGTGTGGTTCCGCTCGTTCAGGGTCATGACATAGGTAAATAGAGAGCTAGCGAAGCGAAGCTTCATTTAAAACAAGTCGAGTTGTGGATGCTTTCGTCCTATCAGCCGACAAAAGCTGGTATAAATGAATCCATTCAAGTGGGACTTATTTGTATGCAAGAATCCTGAATCTACCGTTCGTCAACAGGTCACCTCATAGATCTTAGAGCGGAATCTGTGGAGCTCGTATGAATTAAGTGACATAAATCGAAGATTTTGGATTTTGAGGGCACAATGTCGAAATTATCAGTTCATAGATTGGTAAAGACTGTTAGCTGTGCATTTTCACAGATGGAGCCTTTTTCAAGCCAAATGAATATGAAAGCAAATCTCACGCCGCTAGGTCACAATTTCACCTCGTCATCTAAGATGCCAGCTGGTATTCCTTATGAGTCGATGAGCTGAAGGGCTGAAATATTTATCAAATACTGATCTTACCTGCTTCAGGCAACATGCATAGCAGGATTTTTATTTCTATGCTTCTTGAACTTGGTGAGAAAATGCTTCAGGTTGAAAATTATATCGCGCTGAAAAAGGCGCTTGAAAACTTAAAATAATTTCCATGCAGAGACATAAAGTCTTGAAACTCGGGTTGCAAAAGAGGAGGAAAAAAGGCGTGAGAGTGCGGGGCGAGCGCCTTTCGGATAAAATAACTGCGAGATGATCTAATAAAAAGGGATGAAGTATACAACGGAGTCCGCTTCTTATTTCCCACTTGTATCTTGAATGTGAGACTCAAGCCTTCAACAGGAATACTGAAAATCGCTTTATAATCACCGATGCCTTTATTCACAATATGAGTGATTCTTTTTTTTTTTTCAGAGGCTACAATATTATTCGTTGAGAGGCTGGTGAGAACTGATGCAATGAGTTTTAATATAGAGAGATTTGTTTTGACCAACAAAAAACCAACATAAAAACCGAATTTTGTACCCTCAAATCATGGTTTTTACCGCACCAACTAAGCNTTGTACTCTCAAATCATGGTTTTTACCCCACCAACTAAGCAGCTTAATGAAAAAGCTGATGGGCTGAAGTATTTGTTGGGCGTTGAGTTTTTCTGAGCCAAGCAACATGCGTAGCAAATTTTATATCTCTTGGGTTCCCAAGAAGCTGCTGAGGAACACCTTCAGACGCACACTCAAATCGCTAATTAAAGGCCCCCTTTATGAAGAGAAATAAGAATTTTGAAGCCAGCGTAGCAACAAACGAAAAGGAAGCGATAGAGGGAAACAATGAAGCTTTTTAATAAATAATAATCTAAGAAAACTGGTCTGTTAGTTGCGCTTGAAGTCTGTGACTCAGACTTTAACGGAAACAGCTGACAGCTAATTTCCAACCCACAAGATCTCTAATAAGACGTCGATGTCACCTTTTCAGAACTGTCGTGTAACATGCAAAAACTGTGAAGCGTTTAACTGCCACAATCCAAAACCTCCAGACGTGCTGCCCTGCGACGAGCTGGAGAGGCAGTGTACCAACCCAACACTTGGGCCTTTCCTGCAGAAAAACTGCCCTGCAACATGCGGCACCTGCGGGGCCACCGTTGGACAACTTTGCAAAGATGTCGCCCCAGCTCCAACTTGCTATGCTCTGAAGGTACGACGAGTTCTTCGCTTCCTCTTCCCCCTCACCTCCTATTTCCCATGTTCACAGAGGTGAATGAAAGCGTTCATCGCCACCGAAAGAACTGAGTATCTGACTACCTTATTTCGTATTTTATGGGCTCCGCCTCCATAAGCAACGTGTCAAACTCATGCCCATTTAGAAAATCTGTAAACGCTATCAACGCTTGCTCATCTTCCCGCTCCCTTCGCTTTCAAATACGACCTTCGGAAATTTCAGCTTTGAGTTGAGACATGCCAGTTCGTTGTCCAGTTCGTCACTGCATTTCATTTTCGAAAATAGAAGCAAACGTGTAATGCAAGAGGATATTGACAGCAAAAAATGCGCATCCGTGCTAAATGTGCCCTCCTTCATCAGTTCGTGTCCAATAAAGATCGCCTTTCCCATCCCCACCCAATTTCTGTGGATTGTATTGTTCTCAGCAGCCCACAGCATGAATAATTCTACCGTTGTCCTTATGAGCACTATCGAGGATGTTAAAGGAGTTAAAGAATTTAAAGAAAAATTTTAGAAATTGAAGAAAATGATGACGCTTGAGCCATACAAATTGGGACAATGGTTTTTTACTATTTGCATAATTGAGATCGCCGAAAGAGAAGCAACACGCTTTTATGGAGGCATTACTACTTACCAGCATATCTTCACTGTATTACGCGACTTTTGAACGACGGTGGAGGGAGAAGGAGGGAGAGGGTGCAAACACGCAGAAAAATCTGTAACATAGGTCATAACAAATTACTACTTGGAGTTGACTGACATCGTTCCATTCAGCTGCATGTCCTGCTGTCTGCGTTTTACGTTAGAAGAAGTTGCTGCATTTCAAGTGAGAACGGCAGTACAACTGCACTATTCAAATAAGCCATATCGTTATCGGCAAAACTTGCAAATCTGCGTCGAACCGATTACACTCCACGCTATCCTTTTCAGGCTCTTTGCGACTCGCATGAAAATTACGAATTCATGACGCAGCAGTGTCCTGCAACTTGCGGCCGTTGCCCATCGACAGGCATGTGAATCACAGCTGATGCATTTCTTCAGCATCTATGCGTCAATTCCTAAAGAGCGTTCATGAAGGGAGATTAGCGTGACGCCGTATCTGTGCGCAAACCGCTGCAAGACCAAGCTGTTTTGCGTCCATTTCAGAGAAAGTTGAGAAGCCGAGGAAAAAATTTTGAGAAAAGTTGAGAGGAACTGAAAGAATGCAGAAAATTTAATACTTTTATACTTCATAACGTTGATGCATTTTAGCGTGCAGGTTTTCGACACGTTCAAATAACCGCATCTGGTTTCGAGGCTGACTCACCAACGTTAGGCCCAAATTATGCCTTATACCCATCAAGTCTTGTAACTGCATTTTTAGCATTCGTCCACATGGAAATATCAGGCAGATAAGCCGGTACATATACTTTTGAAGCGCGCAAAGTCCTACTCCACATCTCTTCGCGATGCGGGACAGGCGACAGGTTCTGGGGAGTTATGCCAGGGGAGCTTTATTCTGCCTCAGATCTCACCAAGCTACACTGGCTCCCAGTAGGTTACGAGTTGATCATTGAGTGTCTGATTCCTAGTGACCATCCCAGCGGAGTATGGAGAGGCGAACCGCGGCAGCAGGGGCACAAGGGGTAGCAACTCGAATGCCAATGCCGCAAATTTCAACTGTCATAAAGTCGAGTACGAAAGAAAACAAACGGAAAGACTCTTGGCCTACGACCTTTGCATCGGATGGCAAACGAGTGTTGACTGGTTCACGGTTTTGGTACAGATGTCTTCGTTGCGTGGCGTAATAACAGAACTTTGTCGACTGATGCTTCATTTGGCGCATACCTCGACATCGCGTCAAAAATAAAAGCCAACGTCATTGGCATCTATGAAACGCGACGGCGTGAACAGCCCACAGCAAGGTGACATAAAAGAGATCAAGTCTTCCTCGATAAGGCTTCCGAAAACTGTTCAAGAACGGAGGGTGCTGGTTTCATTGTACGAAAGCACGCCATACGTATGATCAAGATTTGCGATCTTAAAAAATTGCGATCTTATATCGCCTAACGTTGCAATGTTAGTGGTTCTGCTTGATGAGCCTCGCACCTTGCAAGTTATGCAGGTACATGCACCTCCACAAGATGTGAGACTTTCGTCGGAAGCAAGGGAAGCCGCGGTCGAAAGATTTGACGAAGAGGTTGAGAATGTTATGAAGATCTGAACAACATACTCAGTTGTTCAGAGCGACTTTAATGCGAAGGGTGGGCGAAACATTCACCGTGCAGACAGCTGTGTTGGCAAATATGGCACCGGCGTTCGGAACACTACAGAACCACGCTTAATCAGTTTCCAATTCGCCATCAGCAACCATCTGCGCACAATGAGCATTTGTTTCGAAAAAGACCAAAGAGATAATGGGCCTGACGGAACCCGGATGGTGCTACTTTGAATCAAATAAACTATATGCTAACAGACACAAAACGCCTATTCACGGATATGTCCGCCATTGAGGAAAAGATTGCATAAAACGGTTCTGGCCACCGCCTTCTTCGCTCTAGGATCAGGATCGGCTGTAAGTGCGAGAACAATATCTTACAAAGGGGGCGGTGCGGAAAAACAACCTTCAACGATGACACATTGTCCTCTTGCATGGAAACGACAGACTGGCCAGTCACCACTAACGATTAGTGGACAGCATCAAAAGAGCAGTTAGTCGCTGTAGCAGTCTGACTCCTCCGACTCGAGCAAGAAGGATCCAGAAAAACACCAAACGCTTGATGACCCTCCGACCCCAAATGATAGTAGAAGGGAAAGCAACAGGCGAACAGTACAGTCGTGTAAAGAGATACGAAGAGAGCTGCAAGCAGAATGCGACGAATACAAGAAACTGTGGCTTAGAGAAGAGGCAGGAAGTCACAGAAACTAAAAAGAGGGCAAAAAAAGAAATCCAACTGAGAACAAGACTATCTGGGCCTCTGAAAGATCGCAATGGGAGACACACAGCAGTTCGAAGCACAATGAAAGAAATATGCGACAACTACCTCAGCGATCTGTTTGCCTTCGAGATACACGTGAACGAATCCATATCGCATTTCACGTGTAAAGCCAATCCACCGGTAAACTGGACGACATAGGTTTGGCACTAAAGAAGCTGGGTTCAGGAAAAAGGCCGGGAACGGGTGGGATCAAGTAACTTACCTAAATACATTCACCGCATACCTAAATAAATGTACTGCTCTCTCGGCTTGGTTAACACCAGAGACAGTCCTTTGAAGAAGAAATGAGACCCTGAAGACCTGGGAAATTATCGGCCTATCACACTTCTACCGCAACTGTAGAAATTATTCACAAGAGTATTCTTAAATCGAATATCAGGAGCGATGGAAGTCAGCAGATAACAGGCAGATTTCAGAGCACGCTTCTCCACCAATCACCACATCCACGCCCTCAGCCAGCTACTGAAAAAAAGCAAGGAATATCGTGTCAGAGTGTCTCGTCTCGGTTTTGCTGACTACAGAAAAAATTTTACTCGGTGGAATCATTGGCAGTCGAAAACGCTTTGCATGAGGCTGGTGTACACCCGGCATACGTTAACATGGTCAAGCCTACTAGCAAAGAATGCATAACTGACATTCGACTCCTCGGCGGTGTATGCCACCTGAAGATCAACAGAGGAGTCGGACATGGTGGCAGTATTTCGGCGAAGCTGCTTTCTGTGACCCTGGAAGGACTATTCAGGAAAATGAACCATCACGGCGAGATTATGATTGATGGCGAAATGCTAACCCGCCCTCCTTTTGCTGATGGCGTATCCTTATTGCCACTAATCCTCAAGATCTACAGCATGACCCACAGCAACTAGCAAATCTGCCCAAGGAAATGAGTTTGGAAATGAACTTGACCAAAACAAAGTGAATAAAGAAGCGGTTTTGCGAAGAAGACGTCATACAGGTGGATGACGCCAAGATGGAGGAACTGGCGAATTACATCTGTTTTGGACGTCAGTTTGACCCCAATAATATTCTGGACGGGGAGCTCCTACGAAGACTAAAAAGGAGGTAGAAGCTTTCAACAACAATTGCGTTGTACTAACAGATCAATAGTTGCCGCTGAATGTCAGAGCTAACATTTTCAGAACGATCGCACTTCCAGCAATGTTATATGCTTGCAAAGCATGGTCCACAGCAAAGCGTGATTGAGAAAAATTTGCGATAACAGGAAAAGCGATAAAAGAAGGATGTATGGCGCAGCTAGGGCGGACCGAATAAACAGCGAGGAACTGCGACATAGATCTGGGATGCAAGACGTGGCTTCCAAAATTTACGCAGCGAAGCAATTGTGGGCAGGTCATACTGCGCGAAGAACCGAAAGCCACTGGACCTGTCGCCCAACAGACTGGATACCAGCTGACCGAAAACGACCACGCGGAAAGCGGCAAACGTGGTGGGGTAAACCATTTGTCCGGTTGTATGGTCAGCGGCAGAAGCAGAAAGCACATAACAGGACTGGATGAAACTTGACAGATCTACGCTGACCCTGGCGAGTAGATAGATCTTTAGGAATCCGATACATAAATGCATCGACATTTCCAATGGTGAATAGAAAAGAATCTTCGCTGCAGTGCTCGTGCGAGCGACTGGATCACGTCAAACATAAAGCATTTTTCTGCGCACTTCTCATCGCTTGGTAAGAACTCATAAAGTTAGCAGATTTTCAAGAAAGCGAAATTCGCAAAACATATCGTTGCAGTTCCTCTGGCGCATTTTCAGGTTTTATTACGATACCTAATATCCAGCCAGAATTCATAAGAAACTTCTATTCTCAGAAAGACGATAGAATATAAATGCTCACTTTTCAAGTTTGGCGGATGGGACGAGAGAAAAACTTCTGCTGCAAAGCTCCTAATATAACTTGGGGGCGTGAAGATTCTGAAGCAAAACTTCTTGGGCAGCGGCTCTCTGCTTGTAACTTGCCGCGATGCATGGATGTTTGCTCGTTTTGTGTATAAGGTGAACGAAGCCAATGCGTGAACAGAGCGCTAGTACAAGCTTCGAATGCAAATTGATGAAACTAAAGAGCTAGAGAGGAACCTCATTGGAAACCTGCCCTCTACACCTAGCACCACAAGATGTATTATGACTTGCGCTTCTGCTATAAGGAGAACACTTCTCGCTCCACGTTAAATGTATGAAAAGTTGATGTTGGGAAGAGCATTTTTATGGACCAAGTTAGACTAAGCGACAGAATTATCCGTCGTGATCGCCCAGTAAGTCTAATCGGTGTAGCTGTCACATACGCAGACATACACAAATACGAGCTCACATGCCTGCAATGGTGCAGACACCAGCATGCGGATGTCCACAATCACTGGGGGATTCAGCCCGTTGTGAAGAATTCAGAGGCTCCAGCCCTTGCCACTTGAGTGTAGGCATATTCGCTATTCTGATCATGAGTAGGCCATTCATTGATACGATCACAGAACTTTGGAATCAGCAAATCGAACATTTAACCAGTAAACAAACCAATTCTTCCAGCAGCAACAAAAACCTTTTATATCTTTGAAAGTGTAAGTCATTAAGGGTGAAGCTTTTGTGCACAGTTTACTTGGCTGGCGCATCAAATGGAAAATTAGCAATCTTTTCTGCGTCTCTTCAAACTCAAGCAGTCAGAAGATGAAAAAGTGATCAGCATCCGTAGTGCTAATGAAAACGAGGAGGAAGAATTTCACAAGGTATAAGATCGAGCATAACTTCGTTTCAACGTAGCGCCCATTCCGTCAAACCTGGCAAAATAATGGGTCTCTCGAATATGTGAACCTCATTCCATTATTGAAGAAGCAGTATAAGGTTTGGTCAAAAATTTGCTAACAAATCGTCTTCCCTCAAAAGTAGCGCGCTATTCTAAAGACGTATCGTGAAATCCTATGACGGTCTAAAATGCGTAAAGTCATTCCAAAAAACGTTCAAAACCAGCATTTAACACAACGGAATCGAGAATGTTATTAAGGTCAGTGCGAAGACACGATTCCGAATTGTCAAGAATATCTCAGCTATTGTAACGACACTCGTTATGACGATCTAATGCGACAGAAATGTGGTAAGACGTGCAATAAATGTGGTTCGGTTTCAGTGCCAAGGATTGGTGCATCCGACACATGTGTTGATAAGCAGGGGTTAGTGATCGTTGAATAGATTTGTACATTTATCATAAGTGGCATGGGCGATCCAAGTGATTTTTCGAAAGGTTTTTATGTGACACTTCGCATAGACGCCGAACGTCCATAGCCGTTGGGCTTGAATTTTTGAAACCGGAAAAGAAATGGTGAGAAAGAGTGGGTAGCAGTGGGTCATCTTGGTTTGCATCCTCCTTCCGTCGATTCGCAAGCGCTTGGGCTCAAATGAGCGGCATTCAGTTTTTCGATCGCTAAGTGATTGCACGACGTTTCAGCACCTATTGCTTTAAGAGTACTTTAAGAGTATACAAGAACTGCATTGCTTCTGAGACGCAATCTTCAAGAACGCATGCCGTTTAGCTAAAGGACACTCACTGATGCGCAGCTGTCAGCATTTTGCGCAATTATAACCTTCAGTAAATGATTTTTCCATTTGCAGATGTCCGATGTGGGTGGGCAACGGATTCTGCTCCAATAGTGGATACTCGGAAGTCATCAAACGAGAGTACTGCCCAAAATCTTGTAATCTCTGCTGATGGACTATTTTTCCTTAGCGAGCTTTAGCGAATGAACGAAAGAAATATTGTTTCNTCCTTAGCGAGCTTTAGCGAATGAACGAAAGAAATATTGTTTCTGTGCATTATGCGTTCGCTAATGTCTAACGAATGACTGAAAAGAGCAGATAAAAAACCTTGCACAGCTTTTTTTCGATGTCGCTATTGGCACTCTCTCACGTCAGGTTTCCCCATTTATTGAATCAGTAATCCCGGTAGTGCGAACAAGCAATCGTGAAAACGGGAGTTTAAAGGTATTC